>BSAI01000185.1:1521594-1589983 GCA_036245035.1 Adrianichthys oophorus | reverse complement strand
AGACAGAATTGTGGCAAGACACAGATCTGGTCAAGGTTACAAAAAAATATCTGCTGCACTTAAGGTTCCTAAGAGCACAGTGGCCTCCATAATCCGTAAATGGAAGATGTTCTGGACGACGAGAATCCTTCCTAGAGTTGGCCGTCCGGCCAAACTGAGCTATCAGGGGAAAAGAGCCTTGATGAGAGAGGTAAAGAAGAACCCAAAGATCACTGTGGCTGAGCTCCAGAGATGCAGTCGGGAGAAAGTTGTAGAAAATCAACCATCACTGCAGCCCTCCACCAGTCAGGGCTTTATGGCAGAGTGGCCCGACGGAAGCCTCTCCTCAGTCTAAGACACATGAAAGCCTGAATGGAGTTTTATAAAAACGCCTGAAGGACTCCAAGATGGTGAGAAATAAGATTCTCTGGTCTGATGAGACCAAGATAGAACTTTTTGGCCTTAATTCTAAGCGGTATGTGTGGAGAAAAGCAGGCACAGCACATCACCTGTCCAATACAGTCCCAACAGTGAAGCATGGTGGTGGCAGCATCATGCTGTGGGGGTGTTTTTCAGCTGCAGGGACAGGACGACTGGTTGCAATGGAGGGAAAGATGAATGCGTCCAAGTACAGGGATATCCTGGACCAGAACCTTCTCCAGAGTGTTCAGGACCTCAGACTGGACCGAAGGTTCACCTTCCAGCAAGACAATGACCCTAAACACACAGCTAAAATAACCAAGGAGTGGCTTCACAACAACTCTGTGACTGTTCTTGAATGGCCCAGCCAGAACCCTGACTTAAACCCAATTGATCATCTCTGGAGAGACCTGAAAATGGCTGTTCACCAACGTTTACCATCCAACCTGACAGAACTGGAGAGGATCTGCAAGGAGGAATGGCAGAGGATCCCCAAATCCAGGAAGAAAAACTTGTTGCATCTTTCCCAAAAAGACTCATGGCTGGATTAAAAATTGAATGCATTACAAACTACGTTTGTCACATATGTATCACGGAGGATTGACAATCCCACAAATCAAAAGTGGATTGGATCTTACAGCAGAACAATCAAAGCAGGGTTCATGCATGATTTGCTTATATTGTGACAAAATTTGCTGACCCCCCCACCCGGTGAGGCATTGACATCAGTCACATTTACAAACATGAACCCTACAGAGTATCTTATTCACGTGATTGTGATTGGCAGCAGCTAATGTTTGTTGTTTAAAATTTTATTTCAACACCCCCCCCCCCCCCCAGCAGTCTATACACAGTGGGGGACTCCAGCTCCCCCTGTCTCACTTGTGAGGGCGAGGGGGGTGTTTTGGGGTGGCACCACGCAGAATGTGGTTTGTGAGAGATTGCGAATCTGAAGCGCTTGGGGTCCCTATCGCAGATTACCTTTCATGTATGACCAATTTTCTCACGTGCCACATGCACAAAATGTATGTTTATCTTAGTTTAGTAACCACCTGACTTCATGTACTTTGCATAAATACCAGCGTAAAGCCTATTGAGATGGCAATGGTTGTTGTTTTGGGCTATAGAAATAAAATTAAATTGAATAATGTCAGCATTACAGTTTTTTAGAAAAGCAGGACAAACATGACAGTATTGGATTAAAACCAGTAAATCGCAGCAGCAATTGGACATTTTAGCTTTAAGCACAAAGTTTTGCAGCACTATTACCACTTGAAAAGTTCTTGAGTAAACTGTCTCCCAGTCACTTTGTTTTAATCAAAGGCACTTGCATAATATATGGCATAATTAATTTCCTGGAGAAAATAAAGGAGAACAAAGACAAACAGCCAGACTAAACAAAGAAGGATATTAATTATTTTGTGTGATTCAATTACAAAGGGGGTGTTGCTGCATTTTCAGTATAACAAATTACCTTGCATAGCATAACCAATGCCTGACATAAATCATTTGTCATAGTTCATTATGGCATAAACCCTCAGTGGATATATTTGAGGTCTATGCTTTTGCAAAATTCATACTCTCACACTTTGTTTTGCTAAAATTTCAGCAGTGAAGGTGAAAAATGTTTACTTTTTCAAAAGTAATTTTCCAGTCTGAGCAATCTAATACTTAGTACTTTAATAGTTAATAAGAAAATGCAACTTCATTCCACTGATGATTAGATTCAACTGTTTTATTGCAGTTTAATGTTATCTATCCATTATAGTCCAATGGGACAATAGTCAGTATCAGTATCAGTGATGTGCGGTGAGGTTCACGGCTGGTGAGGCTCTGACATCATCAGTCAGATTTACAAACATGAACCCTACAGAAAAGCTTATTTACCGTTTGATTGGCAACAGTTAAAGTGTGTTGTTTAAAATTTCAACATTTTTTTGTTAACAAACTGTAGCAGAGGGGGAAAAAAATCACCAAAATTGTTATCATTGACTTACTTTTAGTTCTAAATGAAGTCTGTGTGTCGCTTCCTTGTTTTCTGTCTGTGGTCTCTCCTTCTGAAGAAACGCATTCATAACCCGTTTGTAGAAGTCTTTCTTTACTTTCTTCAGTTTGAAAAGTCTTTCTGCCTCAGTGGAGATCACTACCAGTGATGTGTCTAAACAAATTCTTGAGTTTAGAAAAAGTATTTAGAAAGCATTTAGAAAAAGTATGCTAAACATATGAAAGAATAACTGGAAGACTGCACTTGACTTGCCAACACTAATTCTATTATTCTTTATTATTATTCGTGCCACATTCTCCCAACTCACCAGCGCCCTCTGCCTTGTGGAATGCGTGTGTTTCTAAAGGACATTTTTAGTGGATAAAAAGACTAAATGAGTCACAAACTGGCAGCGATGTAATCAGACAGATGGCGAGAAAAAAGCAAATTAGGTCATTCTAAAATAGGACATCTTTTATACAAAATACCGAATATAAATACCGAATTACTAAAGCGCATGCATCAGCTGCAGCTTCAGTCAGGCTGTGTCCAAATTCATACCCTACTCCCTAACTTCTAAAAAACGATTTAGTGCAGCACTATATAGTCCAATGCCCTGGATGTTAAAAGCAATTCGGACACTATGCTCATGAATCTTTGGTCGCCGTTCTTCTTTGGGTGTTGTTAATATGGCAGTTGACAAAATGGTTGCATTACCGCCAGCACCTGGTCTGGAGGCTAACTACTTTCTTTTAAATGCCGATTGTGACATCACTAATTGCCAAAGCAAAAAATAAATAATAACAGTTTATGACGACTATTTATGAATCTACTGTTTTTTTTTACGATAAAAGCATGTCTGGTTTCTATAAAATATAATTACATAAATTTTTTGGGCTTTATTTGATTTTTATGTTCAGAAATACACTGACAGATAACTAGTCCATCACAATGTTATTTTTATTTTCGTGCCACAGAATGATTTCATGTGCTCAGGCATTTTTTTTTTACTTTTTTTGTGTAACTTACTGAAAATGCCTTTGACATCTCTCACCTGTGGTGTACCACAAGGGTCTGTTTTGGGACCTTCACTGTTTATTTTAACGTCTTTTAAGGATATCTCTTATAATTTTTATGCTGATGATATTCAGTTGTGCGTTTCTTGTAAACCTCAGGATGTTTTTAAAATACAGATTTTACTCAGATGTTTGGATTCTGTCAAGAACTGGGTGAACGAAAACTTTCTTCATTTAAATGAATCTAAAACTGAAGTACTCGTGTGCGCTCCTGACAAATATCTGCCTCAGATAGTCAAGAGTCTTGGTCCACTTGCTTCTTTTACTAAGCCCTCTGTGAGGAACCTCAGTGTTATTTTAGACCCTGTTTTATCACTTGACTGTCACATCAAGTCACTTGTTTGTTCCTGTTTTTATCATTTGAAAAATATTGCTAAACTGAGTCCAACTGTGTCACATTCAGAGATGGAGATGCTCATTCACGCTTTTATTTCTTCTTGTCTTGACTACTGTAACTCCATCTTCACGTTTAAACAAAAAATCTCTGGAACAGCTTCAGGTTGTCCAGAACGCTGCTGCAAGGCTTTTAACCAAATCTCCCAAGTATTCACATGTCACCCCGTTACTTTTCCAACTCCACTGGCTCCCCATCCGCTATCGAGTGAATTTTAAAATCCTGGTTTTAACATATAGAGCCATTAAGAACCAAGCACCGGTCTATATAAAAGACCTCTTGCAGCCGTATACCCCCGGCAGGTCCCTGAGGTCATGTGACCAGGGTCTGCTGGTCGTTAAGAAAACTAGGTTAAAAACTAAAGGTGACCGAGTCTTTGCAACAGCGGCTCCATCTCTTTGGAGCTCCCTTCCTCTCAGCCTCAGATCCGTCAGTGTTTTCTTTTAAAAAGCAGCTAAAAACTTACCTTTTTAAAATAGCATTTCCTTAATTTGGTTTTACTTTTTGTGTGTTTTTCTTCCTGTGTTTTTATTGTGAAGCACTTTGTGATGTTTATCTTGAAAGGTGCTATACAAATAAAATATATTATTATTATTATTATTATTATTATTATTATTATTATTATTACTCTGGAGTGATGATAAAGATCACTGTTTTTGGAACGAATGCTTTTAAAACTATGGCGTCACAAAGGTGAGGATTTCAAAGAAAAATGCATGGTGGCTACAGTAAAACACGGTGGTGGCAGTGTCCTAATGTGGGGCTGCATGAGTGCTGCTGGTGTTGGGGAGCTGCATTTCATTGATAATATCATGAACTCAACAGTGTACTTCTCTGTACTGAAGGAGAAGATGCTGCCATCACTACGTGCACTTGGTCCTCATGCACTTTTCCAATACGACAATGATCTAAAACAGACATGGAAATCTAGTGTTGCATTTCTGATGAAGAACAGGGTGAAGGGGATTGAATGACCAAGTATGTCTCCTGATCTCAAAATAATATCAAAAACTTTTGCTAGATAACCAATGGATCAAACACACTCTAAACGATTGGTTGGAAGTTCAAAAATGCTCAAAGATCCAGGCTCAATCTCTCGAGCTTTGCACATAGTAGATATTCAAGATTTCACACCATCATTGTGGGATATCGGTTTTTGGAGGTGGGCAGACAAGGGTCATAAAATAAATCAGTTATTTTTAGGGAGAACATGTTAAATCTTTCTCACAGTTGCAAGAACAGTGTGGTCTCTCTTCAACAGATTTCTACAGATATTTACAAATAAGAAGATATACCACAAACCATAAGGAAAAGGAAAGAATTACCAAAGCTTCAAACTACATAGAGCAGTTCTTAATACTAGCACTAGAAAAACATATCCCAACTAGAAACCTTATTTCACAATTCTACAAAGACTGGCACAGAATATGATCTATAATACTTAACGGCATAAAAAAATGGGAACTGGAATCGAATTCTATAATCAAAAATCATCAATGGGACATGTTATGTGAAAACATTCATAAAAGTGTTAACTGCCAGCAATGTAGAGAATTTAAATGGAAATAAAAAATTAGATATTTTTACACACTGATGACTGTCTTTAAAACAACCGTCATGTCACTGTGCTGGCAACGATGTGGAAAATCTGGAGATCAAACACTCTGATTTTGGGACTGAGATTATTTGATCAACATTAAGGAGGAAATTGAAAAAATATTCAAGAAGGAAATACCTTCAGACATATTGTCATTTTTACTTGGTATGTTACCTAACAAAAATTTGACCAAAAAAAAAGAAAGACTGGTTATTTATATACTATTGCTATACTTATTGCTAGAAAAATAATTACTTTAAACTGGAAAAGCATTAAATCACCAACAAAAAACGAATGGAAAAGTAAACTTAAACAAGTTTACTTGCCTCTCGACATATGAAAATGGAGATTTTTGATCAACAGTGGAGGGGAGTGAAGTTTTACTTGAATATTTAAAGTGAGAGGTGCTGGGTTGAAATTCTGATTTTGTTATGCAGATATGTTAATAGAGGTGGTTGTATGTGGTGGTCGGATCAGCAGATGGACAAGTTGAAATATGTGGAAAATGTTGTGACAATCTAGCACTTTCTCTTTTCCAGTTATTATTGTTGTTTATTTGTTTATTTTTGTTACTGTTATGAATCGATGAAGACTAGGTTGGAATGGAGGATGCATGATTGTTTAATGATTTATTTGCTTTGTTTGTGTTCAGAATTTTTGGTTTGTGTAATTTGTATACAACATTTTTTGTTGAAAATACAAAGTAAAATAAAGAAAAACATATGTTAAGGATCAGAACTGCATGATTTCACAACGGACTACAAATTCTCCTTCTTCAGGTTCGTTTGTTAGCAGTTTACTCCCCAAAGTAAGAGGATTTAAATGTCTTTTCTCTTCTAAAACTTTTTGTGTTAACTCTGTTAACACAGACATGTTATTATCGGCTGCAGCAGTTCGTAACATCCTCTCAGATTAAAACTCTCTCACTTCTCCTCTTCGTGGACTTCCTCTTCTCTTGGTCTTCCCTTCTTGAGGTGGGGGTGGCTGGCCCCTGCTGTGCTCTCTCCTGGATCTCCTGCTGGGTTGGTGGGCGGTTACCTGAAGCTTGGGGACGGGTCTCCCTTGGGGGCCATGGCTCATACCTGTGGCTGGGGTGGTGGGATGCTCGGAACTTCTGAGTGGTGGTGGGTTGCTTGTCTGGGACTCAGGGGTGGGGCTCCACGCTGGGGGGTCCAAAGCTGCAATGGAATGGCTTCAAATAAAACGTATTCATGTGTTGGAACGGCCCAGTCAAATGTACAGAATAGATCGTAATGTTTGCGTATGTGCAAAGAGGGATCAGATAGACCACATTGATGAGTGTCTTATTCTTTGATCTCAGGTATGTGTGACACTTCTTCTGATCTCCAATGACCAGCGCCATTCTTTTACTAACCACAGTTTGAATTCTACTATAAAAATATAGCAGTGGGTGGCGGCTGCTCTAAAATAACTTGTGTCACTTGGAAACTCTGCTATGTGTCCAGCATAGCACTTTTTTTACACCAGGGTCCTTGTTTGTCTTATTTTGTGTTATAAAATAAAATTTAAAAAGTGAGAGGATTGCGTACTGAGGCTGTGGACAAGCGTCAGCCTGACTTTGACTTCAGTGGCCCCAAGGAAAAATTAGTTTGAGGCCCCTGATATAAAGTTAATGTCTTTGTATTGTTTATGTATGTCCATGAAATAATAAACAGGCAAATTCATACTAGTCTGTGGTCTTTTCCCAGGGTTCTTTAAATGTTTCACAAATACTGTTATATCCAAATCTAATACTGTTCCAGTTTTGTGTTTTGCTGTAACCCTCCTTTGAGAGTAGTACATAAGGTCTTCAGATGTTAATAACAATAGTAACCTCTTAAAATCTTTAAAATAATGAAGATGTTTATTGTATGCTTTGGTTTAGTTTCATGTTGACAAAATAACGAAAGAAATGCTAAGAATCAGGACTGCACAATCCTGCAATGGACTGCAAGTGGAATACAAATGTTTTCTTCTTCTGTTTCTTTTGACAGCAGTTTACTCCCCCAGTGTCACTGTATTAAGTCCGCTAACACAGACACATTATTAACAACAAAAGCGACTGCAGCAGTCTGTGAAGTCTTTTCAGAGTAAAATGCGCTCACTTCCCCTCTTTTCACATTGCCAACATATGAAAAATAAAAGTGATCATAAAGAGAAAATAACAAGCTGTGTGCCTGTCATTCTATCACACACCATTAAGATTTTTATTGTCTGTAATGAAATTTGGATGCCCTCTGTTGTAGAGAAAAACATCTATTTGTGTGATTGTGGAGTTCTTCCCTGTTTAAACGGTTCGGACAGTCGTAAAGGAGGCAGAACTGTCGGGAAATGCTTCTGGCAGCTGATCTTTTTTCTTTTTATTTGAATTTTTTGATGAAAAACAATCTTGGCAAAGAATGAACGTAAAAAAATAAATAACAAACTAGGGGAGTAATTCTAAATCAAATAGCTTAACTGTCTTAATGTTGGTCACAAAGAGCAAGTGCCGTGAAATGCGCATGCGTTGACCGGTGAGTGGCTGATACAGATCAGGTAGTGTCACAAAAAACAGAGAGGTCCTCCATCTAGAAAAAGAAGTCCTCTTTTATAGGTGGTTGAGTCCCCCCCCTTCAACAAACTAACCAATTTTTTAATCAAAATAAAACTACATATCCTATGAAGGAAAAAAAAAAAGAAACATCTACATGTATTTTACTTGTAACAAATTCAATAAAAAATGTCTCCCAAGTAACAGCAATATATCTAAGCAAAAATACAAACCAAAAAGAAAACATTCTGAATTGAAAACATGCCTATCAAAGACATGTAAATTAATAGATGGGTCCACTGTCCTTCCTGGACTCAGGAAGTGCTCTCGAAGGACCAGGAAATAAACAAGAAAACACAGAACTCTGTCGCTACCCAATCTGTAACTGTCAGTGCTCTGTCTCCTCCTCTGGTCACCTGCAGGAGCCTTCTCCAGTGGACTGTCTTCACTCAATCTCCCAGCAACCTCAGCACACACTCCCCAGATGCGACTCAGCTGTCACTCATCAGCTAATCAGCCACAGGACACTTAAGCGCTGCTCATGGCCATGCTCATTGTGAAGTATTGTTTGTGTCTTTCTGCTGCTGTATGAAGCGTTATTGTTGGAGCGCTCACTCTGCTTCTTTGCTGTCTGCCTGGACTGAGATCCACCAAAAGACTGTCAGGAACAATATTACTGGATCAAGTCTCTCCTATCACAGCAACAACCTGCAAACACTGATGTCTCAACCTTGGAAAGATTAAAAAACACACTTCTGTTTACTTGGCATAATTATGTAGTACATTAAGAACCTTTTGCCAAACATTAATGACTGTTATTAACTGTGTTTATGATAGGACTGCTCATTATTACCTCTCAATTAAGAATCCTTTATTTATACATACAGTAATTAATGTTTCAATCAGTTCTTCCAGAACAAAGTATTTTCATTTTAAACTGCTGTCACATTTGCATACTAATTATATTGGGACAAAAATTCACTAGCAAAATTACTAATGAAGGTGATTAAAAACAAAAGCACTTTATTAAGGACTATTCTTTTGTGGTTATTTACAACTTGGCATTTATTAATATATTTTCCATTAATTTAGTGCCTTCCTGCATGTATTATTTTGCAAGAACAAAACAGGTCAGTTTCCCTGAAGGAATTGTCGTCGGTTAAAACCCAGTTTTTATATCTTCTCATACTTAAAAACAGACTATTCAACTAGTGTATTTAAAACTATACAAAAAACGCATGACTGTGTACGTTTTGGTAGAAAAGCAGTTCGTCAATACATACAACAAAAAAGATTTCTCCTAAATAGAAGGTTTCTTTCCAATCTTTTAAATGCATTTTCTGGAGTTTTCCAGCACCACACAAACTCATGAACTTCTTTTACAGTGCTTGAAACAGAGTACACAAATAACACAAAACACCAAATAGTCTGGCTTCTCTCCACCTTCTATTCCCATTTTCTTTTTGGGGCCACAGCAGATGTTGGAGCTTTTGCTTACATTCTTTTGGCCACTGTAACTTTTTAACACACGTTCACACAATTAACATAACTCTTATGGTTTCTGAAGCAGAGGAAAGTGACTGACTGCTTGAATACAGTACCACACTTTATAGTAGTGAAGTGTTCCTGAAATCTACTTAAAGTAGCTACAGTTGGTCAAAGAGCTTTGTCACTGGTGACACCTCCGGTCTTAAAGGGTTAATTCTACTCTACTTTACTGTAGAGGTCCCCAAACCAGAGTGACTCCCAGGAAAACATTACTAAACCGGTGCACTACCATTGCGTCATCCTCTAGCTCTACAAATTGGGGCTTGTGTAAATATCAAAAGGACCAAACATCCACATTGTGCTAGACATAGACATCGAGTTATCAGGAAAGATTTGTTCATCCATGGATTTTTCACAATTTTTAAACAGGAATCAACTGTTTCTGTTGTAACAGCATGTTGGTTTGGTAATTTGATTACTACAAATAGAGATTTCTTCATTGTCAGCAACCAAAAAAAAAGTGTTTAATAGTTTAATAATATAATACGTGTTAAAACAAAAAAAAATAAGAGGAAGTGAAAAAAAATAAACACTAACTACAATCAAAATAATACTGTTTATAAAAGTCAGCAAAAAAGAAAAAGATGGCAACCATGAAGAAACCAAACCACTGTGTAATGCTGTGGAATCAAACTCACAATTCCTGCATGAGAAAAAAAGAGGTGGTACTTGTCTTAACCAGTAGGTTGCAGGCAAAAATTCAAAATAAAGATAGGCTTTAGCTGTATTATTTATGCATAAGAATGCTTTCGATGCAAGTTTTTGACAATAAAATGCTGCTTTCAAGGTGTGTTTTTTAATGCCCTAGAATGGCGCTTTCGATGCGCGATTTGTGAGATAAAACGGCTCTTTTTATGCCCATTTTGGGGCGTAAAATGTGCATAAAAATCGGCATTGTACATGGCCAAAGGAAAAAAAAAAAAAGTGTCAGACTAGGAAAAAGGAAAAAAAATCCCAAACCTTTTTACTGTTAATGATTATATGAAGGCACAATTTAGAGTCTGGAAGAAAAGAGTTTCATACAAAACCGGTTCCGCAACCAACCTGTACAGACATCTAAGATTTCCAATCAAGCTACTGTTAACACCTACAACACACCAGCAATATGTTTTTTTTTGTTTTTAACTGTGGGAGGTAGCCCATGCAAGTATGACACAGCAAGGACTTCAACTAGAACCTTTTTCACTGTGAGGCACAGTGCTCAGCACCACATCACTGTGCAGCCTGTGCATAATCTGGTATTTGCTGTTAGTATTAAAATCTATTATTCTGTTATCATTACTCTGAGCTTGTGTTTTTCGATGAGTAGAATAATTTTTGAGTTAAATATTTTTCCACCCAAATGCTGCAAACTAAAAGGGATTGCCAATATTAAAAAAAAAAAAAAACAATATTTAAGGTATGGCTGTCAAGGTAAATTCTAAATATGCTGATGATCACAAAAGGTTAAATAAATCACAAGTTAAGAGGAAACATACACCTCTTACCACTTGTTTTTATCTAGATCATGAAGGAAAAGTTCATTATGAAAAATAATGCACATATAGAAGATTGTGACCAGAACTTATTTTTTAGATGTGCATCTACACCCAGCAGCCAACCAGAATCGAGTATTCACCTGGACCATTTACAGTGCAGAAAAACAATGTTTGTTTCTTTTGGATGTATATCAGCATCTTTGTTTTCTTGGAGTAATACTGCAGACATTAGTCATTACAGTTCTGCTTATCTTATTGTTGATGTGTTTTGCGCACACAAATTAAATGTCGTTAACATTTTAACACTTTACAAATAAAACATTTCAGACAATAAAAATTAAGGAAAACATGATCACTCTGGCCTGTTTTTGTTTCCTAGGTTGTATTCCTGGCATTCTGACGCTTTGCTTGTTTCATCTTTCTCCTGCCTCTCTCGTATTTTGGCTTTTGCCTGAACTTTAACAATGCTTTTGTCTTGCTCCTGATCCACTCCACTAAAACGTTTGCATGTGGATCCAAACGCCTCAGCTTCTTCATTACAGAGGACTTCGTCAAACCTGGATTGAGCAATGTGTGTTCCCTCACCACCGAATCCCACCGAATATGCTACAATGCTTCTCGAACAAGGGCAACAGCTCCAGCATTTGACTGCAGTAACCAAAGCCATCATGAAACGACTGCAAGCTAATCAGGTAGCAACACCAACACCTAGCATGCCTGTCTAGCCTGTTTCCTTGCCCAACCCAGTGTCTGGTCCACGTCCGTTTGGTCTGGAGGTTTGTTGCCATTTCATTTCTATGAAACGGTCACTCGGTTGCTTTGCTTTGTGTTTCAACATACTAACAACGATAAAAAACCAGGGCAACAACTCATCAAGATTAAACAAGGCCAAGACACCGCCGCTAGAATGCTGGCCGCACAATAATCATGGTCCCTGTGTAGTTTAAAGACTATTTCGGCAAGGGTAATCCGTGGAGCTGCAACAGGAGATTGGGTGCAGAGCCGACGATCTCAATCTAGACCTGTTCATTGCTACCACCATTTGGTTGGATAACTTACTTCGTGCAAGGAAACCCAGAGATTCTAAGACTGTACCAGCCCGTGTGACATCATCTCCATGGCATCAGGAGCAGAACTCCTCCGGGGAACCCATGCATTTGAGGTCCACTCACCTCACCCCTAACCTCTGCCTCTACTGTGGTCGGCCGGATCATCTGAGAGCATCCTATCCTGATCATTCTTCCCAACGATTGAGTGGGACGGTGAGTGATTCAGGTCCTACTTTTGAAATATCGGTCACATTAAAAATATCTGACATATGTATAAAGACCTTTGCTATGATAGATTCAGGGGCAGCGGGAAATTTATTTGACCTAACATTTGTTCATGCTAATTCTGTTTCTCTGCTTCCTTGTGACTCGAGGGTAGCAGTTTCTGCTCTAGATGATTGGCTGTGGCATCACACTGGGGTTACCCTTGCTGAAGAGTCATGATCCCACCATCATTTGGTCGTCTGAAGAACTCCTGTTTGGATCCCGTCCCTGTCTCAGTTGCCACCATGTCCAGCCGTACAAAGAGCCTGTTTCACCTCATCATCAAGTGGCGACTACTGAACTCACACTGTATGATGCTCTTAATGATTCTAACATTGTGCTACACCAGTACCAAGATCTTCGAGAGGCCTTCAATAAACAGCATGCCGCATGCCTCCTCCCTCATTGGTCTTATCATTGCACAATTGAAGTGCTGCCTGGCACCACTCCAGCCAGAAGGAGGGTGTTTCCACTTTTTTAACCAGAAACAGAAGCCATGCAGAAGTACACTCAGGAGGAGCTGCAGATAGGGGTTAATCCGTCCTTCCACGTCGCCCACCTCAGCCGGATTTTTATTTATTAAAAAAAAAAGACGGTGGACTCCGTCCATGCATTGACTTTCTGAGTTTAAACCATGTTAGCGTCAAGCCCTCTACCCCCTGCCACTAGTTCCTCAAGCCTTAGAACAGCTAAGACAAGCATAATTTTTCACCAAACTGGACCTTTGCGGTGCTAACAATTTAGTGCAAATTCCAGGAGATGAATGGAAGACAGCCTTCTCCACCACTTCTGGACATTACAAATATTTAGTCATGCCCATTGGACTTTGCAATGCCCCCTCCTTGTTCCAGGCTTTTGTAAATGTGTTTTGTGACATGCTCCAACGTCATGTCACTGTGTACATCGATGATAAACTCGTCTATTCCCCCATGCTTGAGGGACACATCTCCCATGTTCGTCAGGTTCTGCAACATCTCATCGATCAGCAGTTGTTTGCAAAGATGAAAAATGTGAGTTTCATAAGACCTCAATATCATTTCTGAGATTTATCATCAATGCTCAGGGGGTTGCTATGGACCAAAGCAAGGTGTAGGCAGTGCAGCAGTGGCCGCAACCGACCACCCTGAAGGAGCAGCAGCTCCACTAACTTCCCTGCTCAAGAGTACTCCTAAACGTCTGCCTTGGACTTCTGAGGCGTACGCTGCATTCCAAGAATTGAAGAAATGCTTTGCACAGTCCCACATTCTACATTGTCCAGACCCTGAAACTCAGTTCATTGTGGAAGTGGATGCTTCCAGAACCAGGGTAGGGGCTGTCCTTTCCCAGTGCCAAAGTTAACCACGAAACATTTTGAGAGACAGCAGGCGCTGCAAATTGCTTCGACCAACTTCCGGTGGCACACCTGACTAGGTCGCGACCAAATCTTGTTGGTCGCGAGATTTGAAGCGAGCCACAGCCGTGAGCTGTGTCCAACAAGCTGACTCACTGAAAATTAAATGCCATTTTCTGCAGTGAAATTGAGTGTCGGAGCACCTTTTAACATGGTGGGTTCCTTTTGTCCCACAATATGTTCCCGTAGCTCTCAGTAGAGTGAGTTTTGTTGATAAAATGAGCAGATATGTGACTGAACGCTGACTTCTGCTCTAAACTGGACTTTGGGTCGCAGCTGACCAGCTGTCACTGAAGTGTTCCTGACCCGGAACAGAATCCACGAGCAAGGCGAGCCCGGGAAGTTTAAACTTAGAGTCATAAGATTGTATGTTTATTTCCTCATCAAGTCTCCCATACACAACCATGAGAAAAACATTTTTTTCTGCTTCTGTCGAACAACTGCGGGACTGTCCCGTTCTTGTACAAAGGTTTCTGCCATGCACAGAATTATTAGTTTAAAGTGTCCAGCACTAGAGGACCATAACCAGCTTTCTGAAGCTGTAGCCGATCTTTCATTTGTGTGTTCCTAAAATGACATCTGATCACGTCGGAGCGTTGATTTCCGGGAAGTCCGTTCATCTCTGGTTATAAACTCTTCAAAGGATTTGACCCACTTATACAGTGTTCACTCAACAAGTAAATACATATTTAATCAAATTTTAGTACTGTGTGACCAACTAGCCAGCTCACCGAAACTGTAATGTCATTTTATGCAGTGAAATTCAGCGTCGGAGCTCCTGATCACATCAATGTAACGGGCGTTTCCCACATTCAGCAGGTCCACAAACACCTCACTCGTTCTCTGCGTTGTGTTCAGTTAGGAAGGACAAGGTGACTTTGGCTTCACTCTGGGTTATTCTGGCTTAAATAGAAAATAACAAATTCATGACTGCAGGTCTCCAGAACATCAATACCTTCCTAAGCAGAAACGGCGCAAACTCTCACACAAGACATCACAAACCTGCAAGCGGACTACTACTGCTGCTTTGTTACCGTGACAACTCACTGCGTTTTAAATAGGTAGTCCACTTTTTATTTAATTAAAAAAAACGTTTTGACAGCTTCAGAGAGCATGTCATGGTCCTCTAGTGCTGGACACTTTAAACTAAAACCCTCTGTGCATGGCAGAAACCTTCGTACGAGAACGGGACAGTCCTATGGCTACAACTTTAAAGAAAGGAAAAATGTTTTTCTTGTGGTTGTGTATGGGAGACTTGATGAGGAAATAAACATAAAATCTTATAACTCTAAGTTTAAACTTCCCGGGCTTGCTTCGCTCATGGAGGCGGAACACCGCAGAATGCTGCGACCCAAAGTCCAGCTTACATCAGAAGTCAGCATTCAGCCACATATCTGCTCATTTTATCAACAAAACTCACACTGAGAGCTGCGGGATCGTATTGTGGGACAAAAGGAATCCACCAGGTCAAAAGGCGCACCGACGCTCAATTTCACTGCATAAAATGGCATTGAAGCTTCAGTGAGCCGGCTCATTGGGCACAGCTCATGGCTGTCGGTCGCTTCAAATCTCGAGACCAAATCTCGTATGTCTTGACCAATGAGATTTGGTCGAGATTTGGTTGGGACCTAGTCAGGTGTGGCACCGGAAGTTGGTCGAAGCTGTTTTTAGTGCCTACCCCTTCTGAAAATGTTTCCATGTGCCTTTTTCTCTAGGAAACTTACAGATCCAGAACGTAATTATGATGTGGGCGACCGTGAATTACTCATGAAGGAGGCTTTCACGGAGTGGAGGCACTGGCTGGAGGGGGCAACGCAACTGTTCCTGGTCCTCATAGATCATAAGAATCTGGAGTACATTAAATCTGCTAAGAGATTAAATCCACGCCAGGCATGTTGGTCTTATTTTCTTCTTAAGATTCAATTTCTAGAACCCCAACCGGCCGGGCTCCAAGTATGGGGAAAAGCTTACGCTATATTCCGCCTGCATGAAGCCGACGTGGACAAACCCACCTTACCAGAAACCATTAAGCCCGCCTCCTTAGTCCTGGCTCCCATTCAATGGGACATGGATGGATGGATGGATGGATGGATGGATGGATGGATAGATTTTATTCCGGACTCGTAGTCCAATCTGTGAACATGAACACTTAATCTTAAAAACAGTACACATACAGTGCCAAGAGTACAAACGATGACTAAAAAATAAATACATAAAAACACAATAATAAAAAAACAACAAAAAAGATTAAAATCATTAAAAAAGCATTACCTAAAAAGGGAGGGTAAAGAGGCAGCTCCTCCAATGTTTCCAAGTACTAGGACAAAAGTGAGTGGCACTAAACTTGATTATGTGTATGGACAAATTTAGAACGTTTTTACAACAATCCAGCCTACACATGAATTAGAATTTGAGGGTGCGCAGTAGAACTTGTAAGGTAGTAATTCTGTTAGAAACAAACAGCTCACTTGCACTTGTCCATCTAGGCTTTCTTAAGAGCACTCTTATAGCATCATTGTATGCCACCTGCAGCTTTCTCAACCTGGCTGTTTTATAATTCACCCACAGGTGTGTTGTGTACAAAGGAGAACAGAAAGCCTTGAACAAAGCCAACTTGACACCTTCTGAACAGAATCCAAACTTTCTGTCTTCAGTGATTATATGCCCGAGATACTTTATTTTATCACAACATGCAAGCACAGAATTGGAATGGTGAAAGTCAGGGAATTTCATATTTTTGTCTTTAATTCTAGAAATCATAATCATACTTTTACCTTGATTAAACTCAATGTTATTATCAATCCCATAATTTGAACAGATGTTTGGTAGCTGTTGAAGACCAGCACTACTTGGACATAATGACTGAGCTCTTAGAATACAACGCCGCTGACCCACCTCCACCATTCTGTCCAGCCGATCGAGTCTACGTTCCTCCCACTCATTGGCATTGTGTTGTATCTGGTGCATGACTCTCCAGCCTCAGGACACCCAGGTACGGTGAGAACACAAACACTAATGAAAAACTTTTTCTGGTGGTCCACCATGCCAGTGGATGTAGCCCAGTTTGTGTCAGAATATGCAGTGTGTCAACAAACCAAGTCAACTATGTTGGCCTTCTGAAACCGCTGCCCATACCTCGGTACCCCATAGCCGTTGACTTCATCACAGACCTACCAAGTTCCCAGGGTAACAGTCATATTATCTGTCACTGATCAAAGCCTGTTGATTTCTTCCTCTTCCCATCCTGCCTACTGCCCTCAAAACTGCTAAGCACCTCCTCACTCATGTCTTCCATCATCATTATCCCCAGTTCAAAGGCCAAGTGGAACTGCTCAATCAAGAAGTCACCAAGTTCCTCAGCTCACATTGCAGTCAAAGACAAGAGGATTGGTGCCAATTCCTAGTCTGGGCCGAGTACACCCAGAACTCGTTAAAGAAGGTTGCCACGGGGCTCACTCCGTTCTAATGCGTTCTGGTGTTCCAACCACCATTTTTTTCCGTGGTTGGGGTAGAACTCTGAACTGATTGCTGTTGACGACTGCTTTCATTGTTGTGAGGAGACATGGGAGGCAGCTCACGTCCAACTTCAGCACGCCGTTCGTCCGACCAAGGACCAGCCCGACCGTCATCGCAGGGAAGGTCCCAGTCTGTCGCTGGGGCAATGGGTCTGACTCTCTACACAAGATCTCCAGTTGAGACTTCCCTGATGCAAACACAGTCCCAGGTTTGTGGGTCCTTTTTAAAATCATTAGACAAATCGCCCCTGTTTCTTTCCATCTTCAACAGCCTCCTGAATACCAGATCTCTCCCATGCTTCACGTATCTCTGCTGAAACCTGCCATGGTGTCATGGTGGCCAGCTGCAATACCTGGTGGATTGGGAGGGATCCTCTCCCAGGATGACTGAATAAACATGTTAGATGTGGCACTCAAAGATTAGCTGGACAAGTTAATTTCCTTTATACCATATTTCACTGTAGTGTGTTAGAATACACTCTGCACTTTTACTTGGGTGAGAGGAGTGTCACAATTTGAAACTGCTTGAACAATGTGACTTTGTTTTAGTCTTTCACAAAAAAGGACAAACTTGGCAAGAGAGAATGCACTGTGTTCTGGAAGTCTAATTACGTTTGAGTGCATAAAACTGTTTGCAAACTTAAGAGCTGGCACAAGAACATGTTGCATTTTATCAGTGTGATGGACTGGCCTTGTATGTAAGCAAGGCTATACGTACATCTATTTCTGCTCTCACTTGATTTTCTTACTTTTGGAACCAGCCTTTATTTAAGGATCACAAAAATTTAAGCTCTGTGAATAACGTTCCAATAATGGTTTTACGCAAGTCATATTTTTTTGTCGAAATAAGCAGCACAGCAGAGCAACAGAGAAAGGACAAGGAAAGCAATGCACCAGGAGCCACCACTGAGACTGTTTTGCTTACTTCATTGCTTACACAGGTAGTTTTAGAATATGGAATACAAAACTCCCAATATGTTAGGGATAAAAGTGCTTCTCCTTTTTGGTTGGAATTTAAATGAAATACGTAAAAGTTCCCTTCATTTTGCAGATAATTATTAGGAAGAAATATCATTTTCATTAGTTTTACATTTATTACCCCAAGACAATATTAAAAATAGTCCAAAATAACAAACATTGATCATGTCAGTAGCGGATATTTCCACCATTTGCTGCAATCACAGCTTGACAGTGAAATATCATGTTCCTCACTAGAGTTATGATGATATTCTGAGGGGTTCCACTCTTCCACATGTTCTACATGCAGTTCTACAGGTCACTGGGGGTGGGGTATGATCATCCAGTCTCTGCTTCAGCTGGTCCCAGACATGCTCTAAAAGGTTCAGGTCAGAGGTCATTGCTGGTCATACCATATGAGCCACTCCCACTTCCTGAAGTCCAGCTGGGACAATTCTAACTCCATGTGGTGGAAAGTTATCATCCATGAATAGAAAGGTAGGGGTGTGCTGGTGAAATTGGGGGATGATGATGTTTCTTTAATATCCCTGAGAAAAGCTTTGAATGCACCATCTATAAGAACTAAGTCGCTTTTGCTCTAATGCCTGCCCAGACTTTTGCACCTCCTCCTTCACCAAAGCAAACACTGGAAACCATTTTGATCGTATCACTGACCTCGTCAACAACCATCATATAAATGTAAGATGAACAGGATGGTAGACTATTGCTACATTGTCCAGGTCTCATGGTCTTGGATTTACTTCACAGTGGTGTTAAATGGCTTATACTGAAGGCCCAAAGCGCTTTACAGTAATGGTCCCATTCACCCATACATTCACACACTGATGGAGGCTCCGCTGCCGAACACTGGCGCCAACCTTCCATCAGAGGTAATGTGGGGTTCAGTGTCTTGCCCAAAGACACTTTGACACATGGGTGGGCAAGACGGGAGTTGAACCTGCAATCTTTCGATCAGAGGCCAACTGCCCTTTCCACTGCACCACGGCTGCCCCATACAGCAATGGTCGTCTGGCATTCCAGCCAAAGCGGTGGAGTCAGTTGGGTATGGTTTGTGTTACAACCCTCTTTAGAGAGGAGGAAGACAAAGGTAACATGAAGAAATGGAAAAGAATCCATGGGGTTCTAGTTGGCTACACAGCTGTTTGTTTAGGTGACTGATAACAGGAGTCACAACAGCAAAGACAAAGAAACAAACAAAACAACAAAGTGTGGCTTAATGTTTGAAATGATTAACAGAAATTCTCAGGCTTCATAGCAGAAGAATTAACAGAAATACAGTCACCAAAACCAAAACTACTCAAAATGTAACCAAATGACAAGATTAAACACAAGGGGAATTACAAAGCTCGGAAAAATTAACTAAGCAGAGGGAAACCATGGGATTTTGCGGGCAGACAGTAGTGGCAGGCTGAAAAGAAATTCCTCCCATATATTCAGCCGCTGCTACAGAAGCGGTTTCTGGGAGTTCCCTCCCAGTCTGGCAATTGGAGGAGTGGAAGCCTCAAATCAGCTTTGTAGGAGGCAACGTCTGCAGCAGTGGAGGAGCCTCTGCAGGAGCTGAAACTCAAAAATGCACAAACACTCAAGATAACAAAAACATTCAGGCAAGACCAGGGAACCATTTCAAGGAGCAGATTATGTTGAAACGTTTGAGTTCAACAACCCTGAGTTAGGGAAAACTCTGAGTTTCCGGTTTCAGAAACTGAGGTAATTTAAACCAAACCCATTTTACAAAGCAGGGTAAGCTGAACTCAGAGTTAATTACTTTGGCAATTGACTCCATGAACTTAACCTGGTCTGGAGCTGGTTTCCTTCAGGAAAGTCAGTTTCCTGCGGTATCTGCCCCTTTTTAAAGTGAATGATTTCCTCAATTAAATTTTCACATCGGGAGAGGATTTTGAATCCACGAGTCGATGGTCTGGCGTTTCTCAATTCGTAATTATTTGAGCAATACTGTTTTTCCAGGAACTCTGTATTTTACATTCACAATCTCATTGGCCCATACATCATACACGCCACCTATCGTGGTCGTGCTCTGACGTCCGTGCAGAGCTTTGTGTTGAATAATGGTTTTTTTTTTTGCAAATGGTAGTTTTCTTTATATTATCAGGGATGCTGAGCATATCAGTAATGCCACTGTTTGCAGAATTGTCAGGAATGTGTTTTACGCTTTTTACCCGTTTCCCCTCCGTAAAACACCCCCACCACTGTCTGAAACAGAAACAACGTAACTGCCTAGAATGTGTTGCAATAAGATATTTTTCATTTTAACTCTAATAACTTGCATGAAAACAAGTTGTGATTATATATTGGAAAAAAAAATACTGTTGAAGCGAGATTTTATCTGGCGTACTCCAACATAAAGAAATGGACGCATTAACTTCTGCACCACAGAGTTGACAATCAGTGCAAGGTAGGTGTTAAAACTGGCATCTCTTGTGTTAAAGATTTAAGATTTATTATATTAAATTTGAAATATGATGAATGGAATTAAATAAGATAGTAAAATATGTAATAATAAAAATGAAAAAAAATCTAATCAAATATAATGTTGATATTGAAAATAAACATCGGTGTTGGATACATTTTAGAAAAGCATTTTGAATAACAAAATTGTTAATTTGGATAAAATGTATTGGTTTACTTACTGATCATGATTTTTTGAATCCCATGTAGCAACCACTGAAATGTTGAATTTTATGAATTTTATTATTGAAAGTTAACATTAAAAAGTGCTTTTAATTTGTACAAAAATTGGTAACACGAGCAATTACCGAGATTACTTGTTAAGTTATTGACACATCAAAAAGCCATTCTTTCCTTAACAAGTGACAAAATGGTGACATTACTGACATTATTTAGTGCTTATACTTAATTGAAATGATTAACACGTAAGGGCCTGGTCACACCGCCCGAACTTTGCTGGCCCTCGTGACCGTACATCACCCTTTAACAAAAGTTGGCTTCCATTAAAGCAACACCACATACGCTCAGCCACCGCTGATGTTCCTCAAAAGGTCCCTCACACCGCACCGAAAGTTTTGAGCTGCACAAAATATTATGAGCCGTGAGGAGAGGTTCATTCTCCGCTCAGGCAAAGTTCATCTCCGCTCCACCGACGCCCAGTCAAAGTTTGGCTCAAAGTTCGTGGAGACACTAGACGCAGAAATCTTGAACGCTGGACCACCGCTGCTTCGCTGTTTAGTTGCACTGGCGGCAACTAAACATTGCACAAATGTCAGTGGAGCGGTCGTAAGGGGCTTACGAGCAGACACTGCGTTGCTGGAACGGTGTCAAGCGTTGAAGCAGCGATCCATGGCAGTGATTAACTTTGATGTGGCGTTATCATAGAGGTGCCGGAGCGGGACCTGTAATTGGCCAAAAATATGGGGTGAAATGGACCAGGAAATCATTTCTAATTGAGCTGCCATTGAGTTCAGACCTACATAAAATTAGCCCAAACTGCATCACCATGGATCCTGAGAGATTCGCAATGATTAGTGCACTAGTCCATCAGCAGAATCTGAACCTCCTCAGACTGCAACCAACGCTCATCATCGCTCGCTACCGCTCACTACCGCTAAACCAATGCCAAAGCTATGCCAGCTTCAGCGGTGCATCTCTACGCCAACGCCCGTGTGTTCGATTATTTCTTTTTTCCCCATTTTGTGCGCGGTGATACGGTGTTACGAGCGTTATCAAAACTCAGCGCCCCTCCCTGCCACTCCAGGTACGTTCCAGCAAAGTTCGGGTGGTGTGACCAAGCCCTAAATGCAAGTATTAACTCTGGCAGCTATTTTCTCAGATGCCAACTTTATCTTTTTCCGCTGTGTTGCTCTTTTTGCAGAAAATGTGCTCTTAGTTGGCATTTGCTTGTAGGAGCACATCAATTTCAGTCGACATGAAGTATGAAGCCTTATTGGTGTTTGGTCCCATTGCCATTGTGAATCGTAATGTCTTTGCTCCATTGTTCAGGGCTTTTTATGGTCACGACCCTCATACCTGACTTGAGTCCAACTACTCAGTGTTGATTGAACCAACTCTTTTCAGCTGATCTGAAACCGAAAACTTGAGTTTGCAAACATTGAGTCAGTCAACTCTGAGGGCAGGTTTGAACACTGAGCTTGTTAAACATGTTTCTTAAAACGGGCCCCATGGGTCATAACAGTTTGTCTGTAAACTCTTATACCCCTCACATTTGGTAAACGGGCCTGCAAATGTGTGGCATTTGCTAAATTTTGTCTAAGTGAAGAGGTCCTTAGGTACTGGTCATGGTTACAGTTTATCTGTCCACTCCTGAGTCTGTCACAAACTCTGCCAGAAGTTCTAGATTCAGATCAGGACAATACAATCATTGTTCAAATCCTGTTGTCAAAGTGTTGTGTTTTGTAAACTTAAGATTCTTTTTTTTTAACCAAACCAGTTGAAAACCAAAACTAGATGAACATCTTCCAATACATTAAAAAGATTTTGAAGAAACCATTGCCTGGATTGCATGGACTAAACTAATATAAAAATAAATAAACACCATTGCTTCTATCTCCTTTAAATTCAGGTTATTATTGATGAGGAAATAAACCTCCTACCTGATTCTTTAATTAAAACTCCCATAATTCCTTGTAAGAGCTGTGTGTGACTCAGTTACACAAATAACAGGACAGTTTATCCACTGGTGTTGTGGAACAAAACTATATTATACAGCACAAAGTAGGGTTTCACAAATTCTGTAATTTGCCAGTTATGGTTAGATATTACATGACTGGACAGGTGGACCAAAGCAAATCCTTAATTTTCCTTTTATGGGGTTAAGAAAAAGTCAAAAACTGCCACAATTTATGATGTGCTTGACTACTAATCTAAATTGCAAGATGAAGACTTAATGAAAGAGGCCATTAGGCTGTTGAAGCGGCTGAAATTTCATTGTTGGATCCAAGTGAAGAGTGAAAAGTTTAACAAAGGGTGAAGGATGGAAAGGCGGGGGATGTTTTATTCACAGTCAGTGCAGAATAGACAGAGTAAATAATCAGACATTTCAGTGGAAATCATTTTCCATTTGTTTCTTTTCTCTTTTTACTTGAACAATTCAAATGGGTTTTTAATATTTTATTTCAGCACAAGTAATAAAGGAATGACTAATTCTGGTGAACAGAAAACTAAGTCTGCAGTTGTCAATCAGCTGGCAGCAGGAAATCCAATTAAATTCAATTGAAGATATTTGCAAAGATCCAGTTTACAACAGAGTCTCAAATCACTACACAAAGATAAACATAAATCCTTCAGCCAAGCTAGATTCAGATGACATGAAATGATACCTTTACTGAAAAGGCAAAGGGCAACAGTGTAGAGGAATCTCCAAATCAGCTTTAGTAAGCTTGTAGATTTTTACTCATAACCTTCCAGTTTCAGGGTCTATTTGCTTATAAAAACAATAATAATAATTTTTTTCATCCAAATATCCAAGACATCCAATAATCCCAGGCAAATGAAAATTGTATTTTCGGTCTTTTTACATGTTCTTGTAGCATTTTTCTTATGATGTAAGAAATATATAAAATAATTTCAAATTAAAAAAATTTCTGACAATGTCTTTGATAAAATCATGTTGGTTCAGGAGCAGATAAAAACCTGCGGTTTGAAAAAGCTTGGGTTTGTGACACAGCAACTGCCATGGGCAAGCCAAAGTCTCTCTGCTTCGCTCCAATTCTGAATGACAACAAATAGATCCATGTACCTCTTCATGTTACTCGTCTGAGCCGCCACCTGGCTCTAAACTGTAGGTTGGATAGATCCAATATTGCTTGCCGTGTTTTTTGCAATGCTAATGTTAGCTTTGGCTTGTAAAGTGTTATTACCTAGCGTTGATTGGAGATTAGCTCAGGCTAACTTGTGCGCCAACAGTCCCGCCCACGACTGGAAGGCAAATTTCAAATGAGCTCCTGCTGCTCTAAAGAAACGTTGTCCTAAAAAAACAACACAGGTGTTTTGATTGTGGCTAAAAACAACATCATCATAATTAAAGGACCACAAGGAAGGGTTTCCCAATAGAAAAAATATAGCTGGAGTAAAACTTTAAAGTCTCTACATCCTGCAGGTCACTGGAGTTGCTGGAGCCCATCCCATGGTGCCAAACAATTGCAGAGCCATGAAAGAGAACCACCTATTCTCATTAATACCTAAAGAACAGTTTTCGTGTCACAAACCAACATGTGAAGCTTGTTTTTGGTTTGTGGGAAGAAGCTGAAGGGTCAAAAGAAAAAAAAAAACATAGACTCAGGAAAAACTCTGCTAGAATTTGAACCAGGGTCTAAGGTAACAGTGCTGACTACAAAACAAATTTACAATTGTCAAAGTAACTATCTAGAGTAAAAAGTTTTGGTTACTCACAGAAGCAAAAGGTGAAGAGAACAGGTTCATTTTTACTAACTGATGTATCACGTAGAGACAAATCAAACCCAAAACGCTAAGGGCCTGTTCAGACTGCCCAAACTTTGCTGGAACGTACCTGGAGCAGCAGGGAGGGGCGCCAAATATTGACAACGCTCGTCACCACGCACGAAATGGGAAAAAAAAAACTCGATCGCACGGGTGTTGGCGTATTGATGCACCCCTGAAGCTGGTGTAGCTTTTGCATTGGTTTAGCCATAGCAAGCTATAGCGAGCGTTGATGTTGGTTGCTTCAGCGTGGGTATAGCGGCGTTCTGCGCATGCGGGTGTTGGCTCAGTGGGGGTATGATAGCATACCACGGATGTCCACGGAGCTGATCGGATCGTTCCAAGTTTAATCATATGACGTGGACAAAAAAAAGAGGAAGGGCGTACAAAGAAAAGCAGCAGCCTCCAAAAAGGTCATTGAATCAATGGAGTCAGGTAAGTATATGTGTCCCACTGGTTGTGTCAATATTTTTAACAACTGTGAAAAAAAAACTGTCATGCATTTTACTTCAACCTTTTTCATTAATTTGTCCATTGTATCATTAAGCAGAGGCAAGTCAGGACACAACAGCAACCACTGCTAGCACAGCCACTGCTACCACAGCCCAGGCAGGGACAGCTGCTGCTGAAGGTAATCACTAATGAAAATGTTTGAAATGTAAAAATAATAATAGTAATGATCATCATCATAATAATACTCTTCATTCTTATGTTGACATTGTGCATCCATCATTTATTTGGAGACTCTGATGAGGAGGCTCGAGGAGGCCCTGACAAAGGACCAACCTGACCATGAGGAACCAACGCCTGGTGATGACCAGCCAAGTAAGTCAAAGTTAGTAACATGAGTATTTATTATTTGTATAATGCACAAATGTCTCCTCAGTGTTCTGCAGTGTTCAGTTGATAGCCACCATTCTCTCCTGCCAGTCCACTGAGCCTGCTGGAGAGTTGCACCAATGCTTGAGAAGATTCCGCTGACACTTCCCATCACGTGAGGCTGTGTTGTCCTCCAAGTTCCATCCTTCTCTCCATGCCCCCGCCTGCAGGATCTCATCTGGTTGTGCATGGTCCTCAAGTCTGTTCTGGAGCACTGGGTAGCGGGTGCGCATCAGGTTGTGGAGGATGCAGCAAGTTTCCACGATGATTCTGACAGTTTCATGGTGATGTTGCATAGTGATGAGCAGGATATGGAACCTGTTGGCCAGGTTGCCGAAGACGTTCTCCATGACCCGTCTTGCCCTGGACAGGCAGTATTTGAAGATGTGCTCTTCATGGGTGAGGTTTCTGTTGCTGTATGGCTTCATGAGGTACATCCGCAGTGAGAAGGCGTCATTTCCGATGATGAAGTAAGGCACATCCTGAATGTCATTGGGTATAGGGTCTGGCTGAGAAAAGCCATGGATCCTGTTCTGGTCCAGCCCATGATGGAAATCACTTTCATTGTAGATCTGAGCATTTGAGGATGAGCCATTGCCTGAGATGTCTATGTATTTGAACTCTTAGTCAGCATCCACCATAGCAAACAGGATCACGCTGTAAAAGCCCTTGTAGTTGAAATCTGAGAAAGAGTTAGGATGGGCTTTACAGGCCACGTGTTTGCTATCAATGGCACCAACTGTGTGGGGAAAGTTCCATCTCTGGTACCATTGATCAGCCAGGTCTCTCCATCCTTGTTCAGTTGTTGGCCAAAATAGAAGTTCATCTTTGTACTCCTCTATGATAGCCTCTTCTCTGACTACCACACTGATAGTGTTGTGGGGAACCCTCCAGGTATAATGCATGTATAATGCATGTTTCTGTAGATATTACCAGAGGCCAGTTGCCGTAGGGTGATTGCCACTTTGAGACCAGGTTTCAGGCTTGCACGGTAACTGGTGTCTTGCTTGGTCAATCTATGGGTCAGCCTCTGTACTATTTCATCAAACATGGTTGGTGGCATCCTCATGAAGTGCTGGAAGGCTAGTGGATCCTCATTTCTCAGCTCCACCATCAGCTTGTCAAACAATCTATGTTCAGGCCTTCTCTGCATCCACTTTCTGAACCACACAACTCTCTCTCTCCTTCTTCTCCCTCTTCTCCTTCTGTCAAGAGCTTGTTGCAGTCTGAGGAGGTTCAGATTCTGCTGATGGACTAGTGCACCAATCATTGCAAGTCTCTCAGGATCCATGGTGATGCAGTTTTGGCTAATTTAATGTAGGTCTGAACTCAACGGCAGATCATTTACAAATAATTTCCTGGTCCATCTATCCCCATATTTATGTAACAATGCCACATCAAAGTTCATCACTGCCATCGATTGCTGCTTCAACGCCCGCCACTGTTCCAGCAAGGCCGTGTCCTTTTGTAAGACGCTTATGACCGCTCCACTGACATTTGTGCAACGTGTAGTTGCCGCCAATGTAACGCTGGTGAAGCAGTGGTGGTCTAGCGTTCAAGTTTTCTGCGTTGGTCTAGCGGACCCAAGCGTCCACGAACTTGCATCTAGCGGAGCCAAACTTTGACTGGTTATCGGTGGAGCGGGGGTGAACTTTGGTGGGGTGGAGAATGGACCTATCCTCACCACTGCAATATTTTGTGCAGCTCAAAACTTTCGGTGCGGTGGCAGGGACCTTCGAGAAACATCATCAATGGACGAGCATGCGCCGAGTATGCAGCGTTGCTTTAGCTGAAGACAACTTTTGTTAAACGGTGATGAACGGTAACAACCGGTGAGAAAAGTTCAGGCGGTGTGACCAGGCCCTAAACATGTCATGGCTAAAGCCTGTCATTGTTTGTTTATTTGTTTGTTTTGGTCCTGACCTCAGAGAGCTTTGCTCATTCCCTGGACCTCCTTTTCTGTGCTCAGACCTGGACTTGTTTTCTGGATTAGACTACTTGTGGATGGCTTGTCACCGGCTTAGTGTTGATTTCCCCTTCATCTATTTCTCGGCTGCAGCAGCAGCTTCCTGCCTCATCTAATTTCCCATTGACTTCATTGTGTCTCTGCCTCTTGGAACTATTGTCCCTCTTCTCTGCATTTAATTCCTGAGACTGTTCTCTACTGTCTGGAGACCCTTCTGCTGTGCACCTCACTTTCATCTTAATTTTTGCATGCATACCTGAGCCACAATTTTTTTTTTTTTTCCTAGTCGCATGTGTTATCATGTGTTATCATTTGGGTTTTTAGACAAATCTTAAAAAACTTGTTCAGGTGTGTTCAATAAGAAAAAATGCAAACATTTAGCTTTAATAAGGTCTTGGATAAGAGACCCCCTTCAATGAAAATTGCATTTTTGGTGCTTTTAACATGTTCTTGTGGCATTTTTTTTCCATGTTGGAGAGCATGTATAAAGAAAATTACATACAACAGACAGGCACTGCTTCACATTGCAGATTCACATGGATTCCGGATTTAGCGGATTTATGCCTCCAGATCTGCAACTCATTGTGCTCCCCCGTGACCCCCACCACCGCCATCAGGAAAGCGCTCCTGGCATGCTGGCATCCTACGAGCCAGCTGACCCAAGGAGAGTGCTTTGGAAACGAGGCCGCAAGAGAGGAAAGAGGGTAGGCCTCCACGTTAGGCTAAAGGGCCGTGCTACTCAACCACCGCTACCCAGCCTCCTGCTAGCTAACATGCGGCCTCAAATGTTCCAGATTCCACTGTTCAACTACGAACATACTCTGTTCATCGGGGAGACCAGACAGCAGCCGGTATGGCAAGAGTCGGCGGTGTGTGTTTGTTTATCAAAATGTGTTGTGAGGATGTACGGACTGTTCATTAGCACTGCTCGCCTGATGTGGAGTTTTTGTTGCTCAAGTGCTGTCCCTATTATTTACCAAGGGAGTTTACAGCTGTGTTTTTGGCTGCCGTCTCTAACCCAACTCTGCAGCAGCACTCGGCAAGCTCCATAATGTCATCAGTGCACTAGAGATGGCTCACCCTGATGCTATTTTTTTTATTGCTGCGGGTGACTTTAATTAGTGCAGTCTTTGGACTGCAGCTCCCAAATATCACCAGAATGTAAATATTCCCACTCGCGACAAGAACACCTTGGATCATGCATACACCAACATAAAGGGTGCCTACAGGGACACACCCCGTCCCCACTTTGGACACTCAGACCACCACATCTCTTTGTTCCTTTACCCGGCCTACAGACAAAGGCTCAAACAATTAAATTCAGTGAGTGAGTACAACGCTGCGAAGTACAGACTGAGAAAAGCAGTTAAAGCAGCAAAGAGGCAGTACAGAGAGAAGCTGGATGGCTTCTATTCCACTGCTGACTCCGGGCGCATGTGGCGAGGCATACAGCACATTACAGACTACAGAAGCAGCTCCAGGATCATCAGTGCCTGTTCTCTCTTAGACTACATCCCATCATCTGTGACTCGCTCCAGGACTTTCTGACTGGCAGGCCTCAGTCTGTTAGAATAAGAAACAGGATTTCAGCCAGCATCATCACGAATATTGAACATCCTCAGTCCCATCCTCTATATCCTGTTCACCCAAAACTGTGTGGCCTCACACAAGAACAACATCATTCTGAAGTCTGCAGACGACACTGCCACGATAGGACGCATCACTGGCGGGAACGAGGCAGCCTACAGGAAGGAGGTGGCCACTCTTGTGGCATGGTGTGAGGACAACAACCTCACCCTCAACACAGACAAGACCAAGGAAATGATAGTCGGTGTAGGAGGAGCCTTCATCAGCCGCCACTTATCCAGGGTATGAAAGTGGAGAGGGTGAGCAGCTTTAAATGTCTGGGGGTCCACCTCATCAAGGACCTCACTTGGACACATAAAACCATGTGGCTGGTGAAGAAGGCTCATCAGCAGCTGTACTTCCTGAGGAGGCAAAGGAAGTTTGGCATGTCACCAAAGGTCCTGAGCGACTTCTAGAGCTGCATTGTTGAGTCCATCTTAACCAGCTGCATCACAGTGTGGTAAGGCAGCTCTACTCCCATGGACCGCGAACGCCTGCAGCAAGTGAAGAAAGACTGCATCAAAGATCACCAGGACTCCTCTGCCCTCACTGCAGAGCATCTGCAAGCGCAGAGTCGAGAGGAGAGCTGCTTCTATAATCAAGGACCCCACCCACCCCCAACGAGGTTTGTTCACTCTCCTCCCCTCGGGTCAGAGGTACAGGAGTGTGAAGTGTAGGACTACAAGATTCAGAAACTCTCTTTCCCTCTGCTATCAGACTCCTTAACAACTGGCAGGAGTCTGTAACAACAGACTGAACCTTGCACATCTTGATCTTGTTTATTTTTCATTAATGTTGTTGCAGCTCACTTTCCAATGACTGCAAATGTACCTCACTGTTTAGCCCATGACAGTTTCTTTGCGCAGTAACTCACTGTCAGCTTAACTTGCATTACAGTTGATTTGTAAATAGCTCAGTGATCTACTGCTCCATAGTTTATAGTTTATATTGTGTCAATGTTCTGAGACATCCTTTAAATATTCTTCTTTATCTCTATTTTAACAATAAGTGTTTTATGGCATTCAGAGTGAACAGCAAAATCAATATTTCATTGTACACTGAAAAAAGGAAACAAGGAGTCTTTGAATTTACTAAAATAAAACCAGTAGATGCAACACAATTTATTCATATTTTCTCTGTCAATGTAATTTAAACAAGTAAATCCTATGTGACTGAATAAACTATTAAATGTGCTTGTTTTTATCTGTTGTCATTAAAGTGAGTCAAGCAAAAAAAGAAACTTAATGTAAATAGTTTTCCTCAAAACCGGAAAAGGAAATACATTCAAAACGCAGTGGAACTACTCTAATTTTTCGCAGAAGAAGACAAATCTATGGAGCGGAAACTTTGGCTGGCGTGTCACAAGAGTGAAAAAGTACATTTATTAAAGTTGACAATTATATAGCAACATTGCCTTTCATGTGGATACATAATCCAGCCTTGTTATTTTACTACATACTATTTCGTTGACGAACTGCAACAAAACTTGGTGCAAGCTAGTCCCTCCCCCTAGCACACACTCACACCCACACACATACCGCTGCCTAGTAAAACGCAATGAAAAAGTGATTGGTTTTGTCACTCGCACACAAGTAATTTTTATCGATGCATGGTGTTGCACATTTGTCGAGTTTGCACAAACTCCGGGCGCCAAGTGCAACATTTACTGCGGAAAAAAAATCAGCGCATGGGGGAGGGAATTCCGTGTTCAAAGAGAAATATCTTCAAGCGCGCGAGTGCATTTTTGCCTGGCATGGGGAGAAACTTTTCTACACAAGGAGAGTTCTATGAGGAATGCTTTTAACAATCTGGGGAGGACTCATGACAGCAAACACAACAAACAGGAACTGTTTTTGGTGATAGAGTCGAAGATAAAACATCCGTTCAGTTTTAATAATATCCCACCCTCACTGAAAGTTTATGCTGATCCCAAATTGTGGGTTAGGAGCAAAAAAGGAAGAAAAATTTAAACTATTTGTGATTCAGTGCTGAAAAATTGTTTATATTTCTCTTAAATCTTTGAGATTTTGGACCTGAATAGAGACAGTGTTTAACTCTTTCAATATTAGAGCAGCAAATTGTTTAAAGTGTTACAATAATTATTTTTTATGAGGAAAGTCACCAGATGTAAAAGTGCAATTCAATATTTTGGAGTGAATTATTTGCCTTAAGCGGGACTGAGAATGAGAAGTATTGAATTAAAAGTAAAAAAATATATTTTTCAAATGTTTTTTTTTTCCATTTTAGTGTACAGGGGAACAGTGTACTGTTTGATGAGAACTGTCCATAAAATGTTATTTTTTTTGTCTGCAAAAAGACAACCATCCACAAATCTCCTTATTGGTGGTAGCTCATCCCTCAAGCTTCTGGAGCATCAAGGCATCAAGCACATTTTTGGTCAAGTGTCAAAAGAGAGGCGTCCAACGGGAATGACACACAAATTGCTTTTGGTGTGAATTCAGCATTGATCCGTATCATTACGAGGGGAAGACAGTCCATTGTTTTATTAAATCAATGTGAGCTACAACATCAGTTGTTTGAGTTCCAGGAAATGAAAAAATAAAAGCACACAAGTTTAAATTTTGAGGAAGTGCAGATTTACCCTCCAATAAATTTTAGGAAAGAGGAGTAGCAAGTTTAGCGGGATGTATAAAATTGTTCTCTCTACGTATACATGTTTCAGTTATGGACACAGTTCAGACATGTTTTGTTTCACATAAACCATTTCAAATCAAATTATTCTAAGTTACTTTAGGGTTCCATCATGAGAAAAATGCTTCAAGAACACAAAGTGGATCCTTAAAAACCCACTCAAATGAAAATAGTCTTCTTTTGTGTTTTTAACATGTTCTTGTAGCATTTTTTCTCATAATAGAGAACCTATATAAACTAATTTTAAGATTAAAACTGCATTTCTGGTTATGTTTTAATTCAAATCGTGTTGGATTTAGAAAACTTGATGCTAGAAAAAGTTCAGACTACTGAAGCAGTTGCTCACTGGGCGTGCCAAAGTCTCTCATACCACTCCACTCCTCCATCCCCTTGCTCATTCATTTTCCTTATCCTAGCTGGCCTCTGGCTTAAGACTGTATGGCTGGATTGATCCAATATTGCTCATCATTATTTTTGTGCCAAAAATGGGGGTGTGGGGTTTGTTTCTAAGAGCCAACGCCAACCCAAAAAAAAAAAAAAAACAGAAACAGAATTTTATATCTAAAAACAACAAAGGCTTTTTGATTTTACCTTAAAACTGCATATTCACAAAGAAAAGACTATTGGGAATGACTTTACAATAGAAACAAATCTTAGAGTTAAATAAAAAGAGTAAAAATAAAAAGAGTTAAAAAGAAGAAAAAATATATTTTCTTTCCCAGTGTAATGATTTAGATGCCGGATGAGAGTGCATTATTAAAGGAATCTGTATTTACATGGGTGAAGATCCAAAAAACTTGGTCCAGGAATATGTGGTATGTATATATGTGTATGTGAATTGTAGCTTGCTTTTCCCTTTACCTTTTGTTTATCTAATGCACTTATCAAGTGGTGGGCCTAAACAAATGTTATTTTACTGTTCTTCATTTTGTTTCCAACTGTGAAAAAAATGTGCACCTTCCTGTATTTTTGAACTATCTACTACTGGGTAACAATGGTGTATTTGTTTAATGTTGTATCGGTAAAGATTCTCCTTGACCAACATCTTGTCTATGCTGTCACTTTATTTGCTTTGGCACAGGGCATGGATGAAGAGTCCAATAATGATGCCATTGAAGACACCTGTGTGGCTATTTATGTCCTGAAGGAACAAGCTTCAAGTGCTGAGGCAGAGGACATTGGAATTGTCTTGGAGGGCATCAAGGTGCTGCAGGAACTGGGGATGTGGTGCTGGCTGTCGCCATGCTGTTTGGACTGACGTATGCTCTCAACCTCAGTTATCCCCAAAACCTCCGCTACGCTTTCGAGGTTCTACAAAAGAAATTATGGGACTGAATGAAGATGAAGTTTCCAACAAGGTTTGTGCTCTGAAAAGCAGACTCTTTCAGTGAAAGGGTCAGAGGAGACAGTGAGCAGTGCCTTCAGAAAAGCCCTACAAAAGGGTGTTATGCCCTCATTTACCAGAACACGTGAATTATATTGTTTAGCAGTTGTTAGCACTGTTAAATGTATGTTGTGCAATGTTATTTTGTATTTGGTCAGATAAGTGTGGTCTCTTTGATTGATTTGCTTTTGATTTTAATACTTTGGAATGCTAATAACAAAACTTATTTCTTTACAATCTTATTTGTTTACAATACCTTAGGATTGTTTTTCTTGGTATTTGCACTGGGACTAACAGTGTTGTTTACTTCAAGAGGATGTTCTTTACAATGCTTTTTGCTTTTTGTTTCGGATACAATTGTCCCCATATTTATGTTAATGGGAACTGTGAATGTTGTGAATACAGAACAATTTTGTAATACCAGTTTATTTGTGTGAATAGGTCAGAGGGCCAGAACATTGAGAAGTTAAAATCGTTAAAATCATGTAAATTCAAAGAAATATTTTTTCAGTGTACAGGGAAACCCATTTCCTCACTGTGCAGATGACAAAGATCCTTTAAATCTTGAATTATTAAAAAAAAAAAAAAAATCAGCCATTTCATTTAGTTAGTTATTAGACATTTCTGTCACAAATGGGAGGAAAAAGCCTCTTGAGATGAAACATCTCATTTGTAGAGGGTCCTTCTTTCCAGTCAATAAGCAAATTCAAACAAGTATGCAAAGCATAGTGCAAAATTTCGGCTGACTATGCACATTTTCATTGACTTTCCATCAAAAGTAGCCACTTAAACGACACAGTCGATGTGTAAGCACCTTACTAGTCGATTTATGTGCTACTGTGCCTGTAACGAACCCCCTCCCCATCAGAGTAAACATCCCCGTCCCTGTTTCATTCATGGCAAACACAACACTAGTGGAGATGATTATGGTCATTATGTTACATTATTATTATTTCCACATTATATTACAATGTTACTATCCAACATAGTTGCCACATCAAAAGCTGTCAAACTGTTATCCAGATCAAACATTTTATAAAAAGACAAACATCGACTGAGGTTTAAATTCTTCTTGAAGTCATGAGGTTTTGACAGCATATATGCTTGAATGTTTAACAACCAGCAGATGTCACTATTTGTAACTCAAATGATTCCAGCAGAGTGTCAATCTCAGCACAGTTCTGTCCAAATTGGTGAGTCCTTCAAGAGGCACCAATTTAGCCATCTCTACGGGGACATAAACATGGGGTTGGTTGAGAAGGGAAACTTGGTTGGCAACAGGGAGACGCACAGGAACTTCATAAAAAAACAAAGTAACAGAGGACAAGACAGAAATTTGATCAGAGACGTAGCTGAGTCAGAACCATGAACTCGATAGAACTTGAAGAGTCCATAAACATGCTGTATAGCTTATTTAATTATTGATGATGTCTGTGTCACAAGTCCAGTTTAAAAGAAGATGATTCCAGTCTTCATCTCCTGCAGGCCAGACTACTGTAATGGTTTTAAAAAAGCTGCAAGTCCTTTAAAACACTGCTTCCAGAACCAGGACCAGGAAAACCAAACACCAGTGCTGTATTCAGGTCCTTCAACTGGATACCAGTCAGATCAATAATGGGTTTAAAGCTGCAGCTGATTTATAAATTACTTCATTGTATTGGGTCCAAATACCTGTCAGATAACAACCTCATAGGGCTGATTTGTGATAAGCTAGTAGAACAAAGAATGAGAACCAAACAGGGTAAAGCTGCACACAGATGGAATCAGCTTCAATGACGGCAGTGGTTCTCAACTGAACATAAAATGCTGCTCTTTTCTGCTAATTTTCATCAATTACTGTCTCAATATACTTTTTACCTCACTATAATTCCACACTGTGTGTGTGAACGTGAGAAAATCTTGATGTCTTAGTGAATATAGGTGACATGAGATCCACCGACAATTGCTGAATCTTTCACTCAACGTACTTTATTTAAGAATTAATCATGACATAGAATTTAGACTCAGACCTCAAACAATCACGAACATATGAAAGAACACTAAGGAATTGGTAAAGGATTAAGGAATGTTTCTCAAAAAATTACACAAAGAGAAAAGCAAATAAAAAATTACTTGAGGCAGGTGATCACCCTCAAATCATAAAATAACTTTTGTTCACAGTGCTTTTGCATGTTGTTTTTGGTGGATAAGTAATAGTTTACAAGATTGCAAGTTGTTGTTTGAGGTTGCATTCAGATATTTCTTAGTTCTGGTGTGATACTTAATGTCATTGTGACATGTGAAACCTTTCAATTGAAAGAGGCATATTCCCCTGTCATTTCTAGCCTCAATAAACTCTCTCTTTTGTCCTCTGATTCGCCTCTATTAACCTAGGAGCCGGAGGAAGAGCAAATAAAACAAAATCTAAAAGGGATCGATAAATGTTTCATCAGATTTAAAGACAGTGTTACCTCCATTTTATGGGTACCATGCTACAATTTCAGGGTGGCAAAGTCCTTGGGTTTAAAAGAAAGGTTTATGATGCTGTAAACATAGCCCAATTCTCTTTTCCATTTCAACCACATAAAGTGGTGACAGATCAGTAAATCTCCACAGGAGAGGGAACGCTCTTTTCCCTGCTCTCTCCCCTCTGCAGGGTTTTCTTATCCTTTCTGTATTTTAAATAAAGGAGCAGAAGAAGAGAGAATACCAAGATCATACTTTGTTCTGACCATCACCACAAAGAATAATTTAGAGTATTGTGCTGAATACTTGTGCCAGTCTCTGTCAGTCACATATACACATATGTGTATATATTGATCTTTGTTTCACTATCTTCTTTTTATCTTTAACTTTAATATAAAGTATGAAAGAGGAAGAGGTAAACAAAGCATAGTGCACAGACCACAGTGCTAATTTCTGACTAAAAACCACATGATCATCCATCCATCCATCTTCTTCTGCTCATCTGGGTCACAGGGGCAGCTGAATAGGTAAAGATGCCCAGACTTCCCTCTCCGCAGCTACTTCCTCCAGCTCCTCTGGCTGGACCCTGAGGCATTCCAGGGCCAGCCAAGAGACGCAGTCTCTCCAGCTTGTCCTGGGTCTTCCCTGAGGCCTCCACCCTGTGGGCCATGCCTGGAACACCTCACCAGGGAGGCGTCCAGGAGGCATCCAAACCAGATGCCCGAGCCACCTCAATTGGCTCCTCTCGATGTGGAGGAGCAGCAGCTCTACTCCCAGGAGACCGAGCTTCTCACCTTATCTCTAAGTGAGTGCCCAGCCACTCTATGGAGGGAGCTAATTTAGGCCGCTTGTATCCGGTTGTTTTTTTTTCTTGTATTCTGGATCCCATCCCTACTACACTTTTTAAAGAGATTTACGGGCTTTGTGAAGGAGATGTCCTGGACATTGTCAATTTCTCTTTCCAAGTTTGAATTTTTCCAGCATCCTTGAAGATGGCCATGGTGAGACCCATCCTGAAAAAAAGCAACCTGGATCTGTCTATTTTTAATAATTATACAGGAGTGGCACTTGCCTTTTTTTAAGTAAAATTTTAGATAAACTTGTTTTTAACCAATAAACTGACTTTTTTTTTAGAACATCCAGTCTGGTTTTGAGGCATATCATAGCACAGAAACAGCCTTGGTCAGGGTGGTCAATAACCTCAGGCTAAATGCAGACAGGAAAAGGCTTTCTGTCTTGGTTTTACTTGACCACACAGCTGTCTTTGACACAGTCGACCACACAATTCTTTTAAGCAGACTGCACAACATGGTCGTGATTAAAGGGCACCATTTTTAGCTGGTTTAAATCCTATTTCACACACAGAAATTTCATTAATTATTTTAATGAGTATAATCCTGAAACTCATATATGGACCTGTGTTATACCCCAGGGCTCAATTTTAGGCCCCACTCTTTTTACCTTATGTTTACTGTAAATGCTGCCACTCTGAAATGTTATTAGGAGACAGCATAGACTTCCACATCTACGCTGATGACACTCAGCTCTATGTGTCCATGTCTCCAGATGACCTGGATTCCATTGATACACTTCTTGAATGTTTTACGGATGTAAAAGATTGGATGGCAGCTCATTTTTTAAAACTCAACTTACAGAAAAGAAACCACTCTCAAACTTAAATACTCTGGTTTAATTAGGTAACTTGGCAAAAAACCTGGGAGTCTTCTTTGATGAAGATCTTAATTTCATAAACCACCTCTCAAACACAACCAAGACTGCTTTTTTCATTTTGAATTGCCATAGTTCTTTTTTTTTGTTTTGTTTTGTTTTTTGTTTTGTTATTGAATTTGCAGTCTTTAATCCATGCTTTTGTTAGGTGTAGACTGGACTGTTGCAATGCTCTTTCATCTGGTCTTCCAAATAAAATCCATTAGCCAATTACAGCCTGTCAAGAATTCAGCTGCACATGTTTTAACTAAGAAGAAAGCCCACGTCACTCCTGTCTTGAAGTCTCTGCACTGGCTGCTTGTCAGCTTCAGGATTTATTTCAAAATTCGTCTTCTAGTTTTTAAATATCTAAATGGTTTGGAACCTTCCTATATCTCCCTGATCTCCTCAGTCCTTACAAACATTCCAGAACTCTTAGATCTTCAAGTTCTGCTCTTTTATCTCTGCCCACAGTGAGAACCAGGATTCACAGCCAGGCCTCCTTTAAGTTTCGTGGTCCTCAGTTGAGGAATAGTTTATGAGAGGATCTGAGATTTTCGGCATTTGTGGATATTTTACATCTTTTTTTGTTTAGCACCTTGTGTTCAACAGCATGTTGATTAAAAGTGCTATATTAAATAAAGTGACTGGGTGATTAATAGTCCAGTCCCAGTCAAGTTTCAAGGCCCTCTGGTGAGGAGAACCTCTCAGCCCTGTGCTGATAACTGTTGAGGTTTGATGTGGTCACAACAGACTATTTGATTTATTCAAAATAGTGCCTTCAACAGTTTAATTTGGTCTTTTTTTTTTTTAGATTCCAACATTTCTCTTAAGTAGGGTGGTTCCCCTTACGAGACAAAGTCAAAAGGATTTGTATTAGAACAGCGAATTGAAACTAACACAAAGGGAGTATGTAAATCAAATCCTAACAAGTTAAAACATGAGTCACATTTGTTGTACAAAACCACGCAGATAAACATGATCAGATACAGAATTATTTTTAGTTTGAAAGATTTTAGTAATGTCCACAAACAGCTACACCACATATTTAACTTACTGCACCACTATAATTTTGTTTTAGTCCTTTATTTAAGATAATCTAAAGACCATAAATTTGAAGATAAAACAAAAGAAAGAACATCTTAAATCTTCAAAATTGACTTTTTTAATGGGATTGGCTGGGTAAGGTCTTGTGGGGGCTGGACAGCTGTCAAAGAAAAAACATTCTAAATTTTTCATTTTTGCCTGAAAACATATGGTGAATATCATTTTTATTTCTATTTTATATTCTTTTGGGGTGTTTTAGGAGCGTGAAACAACAGCAGTAAACTAGAAGAAAGCTTGTTTGCAGATCTTCTCAAACCCAATCACCAGCAAAGATCTTTGAGAAAATTAGGTCAGAACTGTATGAAGTGTCACAGACGCACTGGTCTGCCTTCTTTAGAGTTGGGAATTGTACTTGTGATCTGTGGAGACAAGTTAGTCAGGCCAGTGTCCTCAGAGGTGGGCCTAACAGGTGGTTAAAGCTGGTTTTCTCACACCAGAGAATGCATCATTTTCCAAACTCAGCACCTCAATCGTTAACTTTTTATTGCAAATGCTGTACATCTGAAAGCACAAGAGGAAGGTGCACTTCAGGAAAGAAGATGGGGATTTAATTTACAGTATGTTGTTCCAAAGCCATTCTGGAAAGAAGCACATCCACTTGTCTCTGTCTTCAGAGTACAAGTTCACATCCTGCGGCTAAGATTACATCTCATTTGTGTTTGCTGCCATAATATGGCATCAGTTTTGTACTTGCAGTGTTTCATGGCTGGCTGGTCAGTTGTCTCTGCAGCCAGTAGGATAAAGATGGTGATTAAAAAAAATCTATTGGATAAGGCTGAACTGCCAAACACATGAAAAATGTCCAACTTATTAACATAGATTTATCCTGAGTTATCTAAAGTAACTGTAGCATCTGGTGGATTTTGTGCACTTCTCGAAAGAAACCAAAACATGCTTAAAACATCTGCCAAATATTTTGAGAGTGTTTTATGAGGAGCAGTGACAAAAACTACAACACACAGTCCTGTATTGTGCTTCTGTATTGGTCTGATTGAAGATCCACCCCAACAGAAATCACGCATTTGGTGTTTTTAACAAGTTCTTGTAGAATTCTCGATGGAGGACATGTATAAAATAATTTAAGAATAAACTGCATTTGAGTGCTTCTTTAAATACAAGTGGTATCCCATCCAGAACGGATACTGCGGAGCTTTACAGACCAGACGAAATCAGGCATCTTCAGGTTGGTTTGCTGAAGTTACCATAGAACAGCTCTGACATTTTTTGTGAGCGATAAAGAAAGATCTATGGTATTTTGTTGATGTTTTGCACATTTTCAAGGCTTTCATTTTATGAGAAAATGCAAGCAGGCGCTGCAAATTTTTTCTAAAACGTTTTTTTTACACCTCTAGTTTATACTTACATTTTGATATATTTTGTATGATGAGGCTAAAATTTTTGTTGGAAAAAAAAAATTGTTGAACTAATTACTGTCAGTGCAAAAGTGTGTGACATTGTCAGCATCCGGTCGTCCAGTTCCCTCTCCGACCACCAGAGGGAGCCATCGACAGAATACTAACAGCCTCTGTTCCTCTGTACACTCCAACTCCCAGCATGCATTGGCCCTATTCCATTTTGTCTTCACCAGCTGCTCCTCATCATGTCATCACACCACTGCTTAAATTCCAGTCTCACCCTCTCCTCTGTGTATAGTCTTGAACTGGTTGCCCTCTTGTTCATACTAAGCGGTCCATGTTCCTGTTTGCCTGTTTTGTTGTTTTTTTTTTTTTAAACTTGTCCTGTCCAACAGCTGAGCAAACAGATATGAGCTGAGCGCCTCTTGTATTAGACAGATGTTACTCTTACAATCGGGGGTTATAAATCATAGGGAACACAAAATGTATGTTGGTATAAGCCCTTTTGTAATTTAAACGAAACATTATTAATATTAATTTTGTTTGTGTTCTTTTTGTTGGACCAGACGGAAAAAGAAAGGGGGACAAAGAGAGCGTGTGTGGGGGGGGGGGGGGGGGGGGGGGGTGTATAGAAGTTACAGGATGACTACTGGGAAGGGAAGGTAGAGTTGTAAGTCTACAGGCAACAAAATGCTGGAGCTTATACCCATTACAATAGTGAGTGTTGGTCTAAAATGCACAGGGCCTGTCCAAACAGCTGTTAGAAACATACCTGCCGGCTCCATGAGTGTTCACAAACTTGTCCACATCCAGTTCACACGCACACTTGTGCATACCAACCAACACATGTAAAGCATTGTATTCTATCACGCACACTATTTGCAGGTGCAAAGGTGAGCCGACGTGCTCAGGTGAATGTTATGTTAAGCTGAAGTGAATGATGGAATGCAAAAAAAAAAGCAGGGAGAACTCCAAGCCATCCCCACACCAAGACCCCTACCAAGGCAGCAGCGCTGACCAGGGCCCGCCCCTGCACCCATACTGTGGGGTCAACGGAGGAGATCCACCCGCCAGGCAGCCCGGCCAAGCACACAGACCAGGGCCCGCAGGACCGCCACACGGGCCCCAACACCCGAGCGCAGTGGGGTACGGAAGCGCAGAGCGCAAGGCCAAGCCCAGTCAGGAGAGCAGACCTCCCACCGCGCCTGGTGGCCCAGCACGGGCCCCGCCCCCGCGGGCCCCACCAACCCAGACAAGCCACCCACCACCTCTCAGGAGTTATGAACATCCCCCCACACCAGTCCCGGGTACGAGCCAGGGCCCCCCTTTGGAGACCCGCTCCAAAGCTCCAGGCAGCTGCGGAGATCCAGGAAAGAGCACAGCGGGGGTCAGCTACCCCCACCTAGAGGAGAGATGACCACAAGAAGTGGGGGTCCCCAAAGGTGTACATAGCCTGACCAGGCTCTCCTAATGTTGTGACTTAGAGGGAGCCAGGCACCCGAGGGTAAGGACCAGAACTCGCACCACAAGGACACAGACACCCTCCAGGCTCAGATGGAATATGATCCCTCGCTCATGGACTTGCCAGAAGACTAAGGGATCCCTCTCCCTGCGTGGGGAGGGGGCCGCCGGGCCCAGGAGACCGACACCCAAGAGACAAGGCCGCCGCTGCTGAAGGCCCTGTTACCTCCACCGGGGATGGGGTAGGGGACAGAAGATCAGTGGCCCCACCTTCCTTGTGTAATGTTTTTGTGTGTGTGTTGAGGTGTGTTTCTTGTGGTTGAAGGGTGTGTGTAATAAAGTGTGCAGATAAAATTGGCAAGCAGGGCATTGAGGACATCTCCTGATTTCTTACAGGGATGTCCAATCACCCTCTCGCCAAGGAGCCCTAAATGTCTACGGTGCAGTTGAATTTGGAGGGTAGAGCACTTGGAGGACATCTGCTTGCTGGCAGTGATGTCCTAGCACCCCCCACCAAGGGTCCTACGTGTCTAAGGTGCATTTAAAACCAAGAGAAGGGGGCGAAACTGTGCGGAGACCATGGGAGGAGGACCACTGCCAAGTGGCTCGGCCCCTCGAGGTATTCCGCAAGCACGCCCCTCCTTCCAACCTAATAAGTGGTCGTATGAGGAACCCAGATAGCAGACGGATGTGGGCCACATTTGGCTGAAGTGTGGCAGAGGTGGCATTTGTCTGGCCCAGACAAAGCAGAAGTCAACCTCAAGTGGCCCACTAGTTAAAATAAAATTGTGGGCCACTATCACAATTCAAATCCGGCCCACTTTTGGCAAACATGCGGCAGTCATCTTGTTCGCTGACTGGTATGTGACCCAAAAGTGGCCCACAAGTTAAAATAAAAGCATGGGCCACAATCACAATTTAAATCCTGCCCACTTTTGGTAAACGTGGCAGTCATCTTGTTCGCTCATAGGTATGTAACCCAAAACTGGCCCACTAGTGAAAACAAAAGTGTGGGCCACAATCACCACTCAAATCTGGGCCACTTTTGGCAAACATGCAACAGTCATCTTGTTTGGTGATAAGCATTTAAACCAATAGTGGCCCACTATTTAAAATAAAAGCATGGGCCGCAATCACAATTCAAATCCGGCCCACTTTTTTTGCAAGGCGCGGCGACACCTAAGAATCCCACCCCCAAAGTTATGGCATTAGCTATTGGAGACCAGAGAGCCTGAATTCCTTCCAAGTTATCTGAACTCTTAGTTGACATTTTTTCCAAGCGGATATGATTCAATAGCAGATTCCTGTAATGACTTACAAAACTGTGTGAAACTGTGCGGAGACCATGGGAAGGGTAATTTACCTGACAATTGTAATTGTCAGGTAAATTACTATCACAATGCTCACAAATGTCTGAGTTTTTGAGACCCATCTTGAACATCCTCTGTCCAGTATAGTAAATTCTGTGAAGAGTTTTAAATTGGATTAGTTGTAGGTTTGAACTTTTTGTTAGTTTAAAAGTATTTAGACAAATTTCTGACCAGAAGCTTGTGTCTGTACTTCTGCCTAAGTCTGCATCCCATTTTGTTGTTGGGATTGAGACTTCGTTATCTAGGTTGCATAAGAGTTTGTATATTTTGGAGAGATTTTTATTCAATGAAAAGTTAATCACAGAGGTAACTAGTTCTGGTAATTTTAGGTCATGTCACTTGATTTAAATGTTTCAGTAATTACAGATTTAAGTTGCTGATATTCCAAGAATTTATTTATTCCATGTTTTTCTTGTAGTTCTTGGTGTGTTATGAATCTTCCGTCTGTAACTAAGTGCTCGAGTAGTCTTATGCCCCCTGCTTGCCAAGCAGGGAAGTGCAACATTTTTCTATTTATCAGGATGTCTGGATCGTTCCAGATGGGTGTCATTTTGCATGGTAAAAGTGAAGAGTTTGACATTTTAAGAAATTACACCAGGCTGTTAAAGTAGTACTTATATTACTACTTTGGTAGCAGTCATGTTTTTTTTTAATGTTGGGCTGATAAATGGTAGATCTGACAAGTTAATCTTTCCACAGAATGCCTGTGCCAGATCCATCCATGGGTTGGTTTCTGGATTGTTTTTTATCCATCTTAAGAGGTACTGCAGTCTATTGGCAAGAAGATAGTTGTGGAAGTTTGGTAATTCTAAGCCTCCACAGCTTTTTCCAGATTTTAAAGTTTTTAGACTAATTCTTGCAGGTTTTTTGTTCCATAAGAAGCTGGATATGGCTGAGTCTAATGTTTTGAACCATTTTAGTGGTGATTGTGTGGGGATCATTGAGAAGAGATAATTAACTTTGGGTAAAATTTTCCTTTTTACTGTGGCTATCTTACCCATGAGTGACAGAGGCAGGTTGACCCAGCGGGTTAGATCGTCCTGTATACTTTTCAGTAATGGGGTGTAGTTTTATTGCACCAGTTCTGATATTTTCGGGGAGAAATAAATACCTAGATATTTGATATTACCTGATTTGACTGGTATTAAGATTGTTTGCTCGGCATCACCATTTTGTGACAATAAAACTGATTTGTTCCAGTTAATTGAGTAGTCTGAGATAGAGGAAAATTCATTAATAATTGTTATTGTTTCACTAATGGAATGTGAATTGTTTAGAAAAAGTAATATGTCATCAGCATAAACACTAATTTTCTGGTTACTGTATTTTGTAGTCCCCTGCGACAGACTGGCGACCAGTCCAGGGGTGTCCCCTGCCTTCGCCCATGAGTAGCAGGGTTAGGCTCCGGCAACCCTGTGACCCCGAAAGGGATAAAGCGGTTTGGAAAATGAATGAATGAATGAATGTATTTTGTAGTAATTCCTTTAATGCTCTCACGCTGTCTTATTGTTGCAACCAAAGGTTCAATAAATATAGCAAAAAGAGAGGGGGAGAGTGGACAACCCTGTCTGGTCCCTCTACCAAGAAAAAACCTGTCAGAAGTCTGTTTGTTGGTTCTAACTGATGCATTTGGGTTGTGATATAATATTTTAATCCAATCAATGAAGGATTCCCCAAACCCAAACTTATGGAGGGCAGCAATAAGGAACTTCCAATTTACTCTGTCGAATGCTTTTTCAGCATCCAATGAGAGTATGGTTGTTTCCTGGTTTTTAAAAGTGGCAAAATGTATTATGTTAACAAGTCTGCGGACGTTATCACTTGAGTGTCTACCTTTGATGAATCCAGTTTGATCATGATGAATTATATGAGGAGTGATTTTATTCTATTCTCTGTGCGAGTGCTTTGCAAATAATTTTTACGTCTGCATTGATTAGAGAGATGGGGCGATAGCTTGAAGGAATTGTGGGATCTTTTTCTGGTTTGAGAAGGAGGATTATGTTAGCTGAATTCATGTGAGGTGGCAGGGATTGGCTTTCCTTGATAAATGTAACCATTTTATAAAAAGTTTGTGTCAGCTGTTCCCAGAATTCCTTATGAAACTCAGCAGGAAATACATCGGGCCCTGGAGCTTTGTTGTTAGGCATCAGCAACAGAGCTTCATGAAGTTCAGCCAATGAGAGCGGAGAGTCTAAGTTTGAGCTTTGATCCTCATTTAATCTGGTTAGAGTTACATTATTAAGAATTGAGTTGATACTGTTTGCCTGGTTTTTGATCTTTGCCTGTCTTGTCGCCTCCTGCCTTGTTCCTTGTGTTGACCCTTGCCTGGATTATGACCTCACCATGTCTTGCCCCTGTCAAATAAAATGTTTTCTTATGGATCCACATGCCTCAGCGCCTTCGTTACAAACATTGTGAAATATAAGGCTGCCCTGGACGTGGAGATCCATTACCCTTCGTATATTCCAGATGCAGATTCCTTTTGCTTTAGGCTGACCAGAAACATCGCTATCAAATCAAAGCCCCTGATTGTCCAAAGTTTAACTGGTGTAACATTTGATGCTCTATCATTTGCAGTGCACTTTGTACATAGAATCTAAAAACTGACTTAAAACTTTGCTAGTGAAGAATGAACGGCAGAGTTTTGAATGTGTATTTACTTACATTTACATTGACTTGTCATTGTAAATGGTCTCTTGAACGTGCAATTCCGAGCCCGGTGTGAGCATAGCATATAAGCCAATGCTTCGTAAAAAACTGACTGTAAAAGCTAACCCTCACCAGAGCTGAATCTTTATCAAATTAGAATGTGAGCAATAGCGATTAGACTTGACCTTTAGGGATGGCAATTTACACAAAGACCGTCCATCTTCCAATAGTGGCCAGTCTTTAATTGACACTGGTCTCCAATAAATGTTTGGTCTAACAGGTGTTACTTTAGACATCGGTCTATTTTGGGGTGAATCCTAACGTATCTGAGAATGGCGCAAGCAGAGGGGTAAAATGGAGAAGATGGCTGCAGAAAGAAAAACACCTCCACCTCCAGGTGTAGGTAAGATTTTTGATACAGAGATTGATGATGCTTCAAAGAGAAAAGAAACGTTAACAGCTAATCAAAACAGAATACCATGTTCTCATCATTTCAATCAATCTTGAAATGTTTATCTGGTGTTGTTGTCTGCATTTCTTGACTAAATTTCACTGCAAAATGAACCCATTAGTCATCACCATTCTGTCTGTGATGGAATAAATGTCGGTCTCCAATAGACGGCTGTCTCTGAAAAAACACTGGGCCGGCTTAGTTCTGGAATATGCTGGGGCAATTATTGAAAGATTTATGGTATACAGAAAAGAGCAAGACTATTTTTGAGTACACCATTGGACCAGTCACAAGTGAGAACAGACTAGAGTCATACCATTAAGAGAAATTCAGAATGGTGTGGAAACTCCCAAGACAGCCAATGAAGTGCCAAAGAAAATGTTAAGAAATAACCAAAAATCAATAAAAAAGCAGCATCTGAATGTTTTTCAATGTTTTTAGAGCCTGCCAAGAGTGCAGACTTTGCAAAATGATCTTTCAGGGTAGAGTCAACAACAAAATTCTATAGAGAACTAAGAACCGCCCATTTATGCAGCTGGAGGAGAGGAGGTAAGCAAGTTTGCTAGCAGCTTCTACCGCCTTCCTGAAAGCTGCCAGGTACACTGCATCTTTTTGGAACTGTGACATTATCAAGTCAGCATTACAGTTTACCTCATTTACAGTCAACAGTCTACAGCAAGTGAAGTAAACTCTTGAGCTCTTGCAGGATATGGGCCCTGTTGTGTCTGTAAAGTGATCTTTATTTATACTCGTTCAACTCTGATGTACTGTCAGGACTACAGCGTTCACCTTGGAACTCCTAACATGTTTAACCACTTGTCACCTGAGCTAATATCTGAGTTAACCATCTACATATGCAGTCACAGAACTCCAGTGTAACAGTAAAAACTAGTGTGATAATATAACCCCAAATGTGATGTCCATGAATGTGGATGCCGGGTCCTAAGAGGTAAAAATGCATTTTCTTTTCTCAAATTCTGCAAATGGTAAACAATACGACTCACTGCCAGATAAGTGATTTGAAAACACAATCTTTCTTCTTTAGTGTGGTTTTAAAATTTGCTGCAGTGTCATTATTTCAGTTCAACCTGGTCTACTTCCAGCAAACAGGATTTTCTCAGTATCTTCTTCAGCTGATAACAGACGATTTTGTCAAACTTCACCATCTTTTTTCATTTAAACTTTTGATCTGTGGCTCTCTCCAGGATGACCCACTGCTTGGTTATCATGCAACTGGTTGGGACTGCCAGATGTATCAGTGGATTTCTGTGTTGAGCTATTGACTGCTCAAATTCATAAGCATAGCCATTGACTGCAGTCCTGATTCGTAAGCTGCATGATTGACTGTGGTTGCCACAATAGCTGCCAGCGTTGAAAGTGGTGGCTGACAAACGACAGAGTTAAGCTTGCGGAGGGGGAAATTACCCGGCTCTCTGCAAAGCCACCCGACAATCATCCCACATCCCCATGTCTTTCTCACTACCTTTTTACTGCCACACTCAATCACTGCCAAACAGATAATACAGACAAAATTTCCAGCAGAGGGCTTTGTGTGGAAATGTGCAGATGAGCAGGGAGTTATTACACCCATCAGTTGTGCTGCTACACAGACAGTCATTTCAGATTCGCTCTACAGGCAAAATAGCCTCCCTGGTGCATACATGGAACAATCAAGACACCTAAATGATTATGAACATCCATAAGCTATTTTCCATAACAGGTGGCATGCTACTGACTATAACAAAAATTAATGTGACAGCAGGAAATGAAGAAAAAAAATAGCACAGAATGCCATTCTTTGCTTTTCCTCTAATTTAATTGTCCTGAGAAAACCCAATCACCAAGTGCTGACTGCTTAAGTCAATTTATATTATATTTTAATTGACTGTGCAGCAGTCAGGTGGCAGCCATTATGAAGAGTGGAAGAAGAAAACACCACATTATTCTGCTGAAGTCAATTAATTGGTAAAGTCCTCTGTGAGGGGCTACCCCTCTTCACTCCCTCTTTTCCGCCCCTGTAATTATTTTCACGCCCTTTTGCAGTTCTCAGGCAGCACCATGTTTATAAATTGTGTTCTTGTAAAGCAACAGTTCCATTTTCAAGAAACTTTGGTTGCAATTAGGTTTGTTTTCTGAGAGTTCAGAGCAGTTAAAGCTTTGTGGGATAATGTCAACTGTCTCTGTCTGTACACAAACATAGACGGGAAGAATGGATGATTGCTGCCTGTTAATAGAGGTATTGCTCCAACAAACACTGAGAATCCCCAGGCTGCCGAAGCTTGTCTCACATTACATTGACCACCAGCACTGATTAACATTGTCACAAAGGAAAAAAAAAAAAAAAACAGGCAGGCAGCAAAACTACCAACTCCCAAGAGAAAATGAAGGACATAAAACAAAACATGGAGGTATGAAGACAGAGGAGGTGGTCTTCCAGAGGAGAAGATACAAGATTCAGCTTGATGTAAAGCCAACGGCAATTCCTGGGAGGGATCTGCTGAGAACATGGATTTGGTCATGTGACTGTGTTTGTTTCCACTGTTGTTCTGTGAAAATTAATGAGCAGCAGTTTGTCTTAATTATACTTTAATGGAGCTCAGATGGTCTGTGCATACATTTGTGAGCAAAGACTCAAATGCACTGGAGTCTCTTCTTTACTCTCCGATCGTCTCAGATCCATTATTATTCAGCGTGCATGCTACTCAACGCTTCCAGTCAGTCTTTTGCAGCAGCAGCTGGCAGCTTTGGCTTTATGTGAGACGGTCTGTGACATTGCTAACAGCCTGCAGCCTGACGCTTGGTCCTGCTTCATCCTCCAGAACAAAATGGTTTTGTTTTACTCTGATATGCCATAGAAATGGAACAGTACTGTCAAGTCAGTGTTACGTCATTGACTTACCACAATGACTCAGCTCGGCTTAATCCACAAACCTAAAGATTTCACCTATGATGAAAATTAGATCAATTTATTGATGCTCTTCATACTTAAACATGATTTTTTAAAAACCATTTAGTACTGTATTTTATTGTGAATATGTTACAACTAAATATCTCAGTGCTGGGCTCAAAAATGTTCTGTTCACCTTGTTCTGTGACCTTGTGTAAGATGTCTGGAAAATGGATGAATTCATGTTGAATTTAACATCTGTACTTTGACCTGAAATTGCATTTTCTGTCAAACATAGGCCAGGCGCCCCATTCCTGACAACCTGAGAGCAAAGGGCAGCTGCACAGATGGCAAAAACACAGTCAAGAGTTTAATGAGGGAACTCTGTTGTAGAAAGAGTTGATGAGTCAATTCAAAAAGCAGCTGTGCTCATTTTAGCATTCATTCTGATTATATACACACCACAGCAATTTAGAGAATTGTGTGTCCTGTCCCTCTGATATTTTTCCTTCCTGTTCCCTTCCTTCTTTTTCCTTCCTGTTGCGTAATTTTATCTAAAATACATATGGATGCTGTCACATTATTTTACATCAACTCAACTGTAAATATATTAGCTTTTCTTCTCCTCATCTCAGCATATTTAGCATTTGATTTGGTTTACTTGCTGGTACCAAACATTTATTCTTTTCACACCCATGTCCTTCCCTGAAGGAGCAGTGAGCTTCATCCAAAGCTGAGCTTGACCCTTGTGTGGTGTTTGTATTTTTGCTGTATGTAATATATATGTGTAGGGCGGGTGTACAGTATGCGGTCAATGAAAATGTGTTTTGATTTATGTTCTTCACAGAAAATGAGCCAAAGCTAATGAATTTCAGGTTGTAAAAAAAATTGTTTCATTTTTCTGCGGATAGAAAAACTGAAAACGGGTCCCACAGACCCGAACACCATACAAGGGTTAAGAGTCAAACCAGCCCAACGCTTGATGCTCCATAAATTAGAGTTCTTGATCAAAATGGCGATTTGATTTTTTTGGTAGAGCAAATACTCTACCGTTTGGCCACTGTTTGGATGCCTCCACAGTATCTGATGCCTGTACTGATTCAAGTCTGCTGTTTAACTTGCAACTGCAGCAGCTCTGCTGCAGCACAAGAAGAAAAGCATTTAACATTTCCCTCCTTCCTAAACTTATGGTCATGAAATGATGACATGCTGAGTTCTGACAGAAACATAACCCTACGGTCAGATTCTAGTTTTTATTTTGCAAATTGCAACGATAGGGGCTGCACGGTGGCGCAGTGGTTAGCGCTCTTGCCTCACAGCAAGAAGGTTCCCGGTTCAAGTCCTGGCTGGGGGACCTTTCTGTGTGGAGTTTGCATGTTCTCTCCGTGCATGCGTGGGTTTTCTCCGGGTACTCCGGCTTCCTCCCACCATCCAAAAACATGCTTCATAGGTTAATTGGTCACTCTAAATTGTCTCTAGGTGTGGATGTGAGTGTTCATGGGTGTGTGATTGTGGCCCCTGCGACAGACTGGCGACCAGTCCAGGGGTGTACCCTGCCTTCGCCCATGAGTAGCCGGGTTAGGCTCCGGCAACCCCGTGACCCCGAAAGGGATAAAGCGGATTGGAAAATGAATGAATGAAATTGCAACGATGTTTCAGACTATTAGTAAAGAAGAAAAAACAAACCAGTTTCCTCTCTTAATACTGAAGGAAGGCTTTAGATGCATAGTGATTCTCTGAGCAAAATGAAAAATATATGTGGTAACTTTAACATAAACAACAACACAAATTGTGTTGATTTAATTTATTTTCAATAGCTTATCAAGTAGATCAGCAGGTAGGCTAAGTCTCATTGGATTCGATGCAATGCGGTGGAAGAAGCATTCCCACTGTCTCACTAATCGCCTCCTCTGGGTGGTGAGGCATGGAGACTTGTGAGGGGATGAAACGGTGTCACAGTTGATGGTGTTTCTTAAAGACGGCTTTTTAGACGATGTCAGTGGCAGCAATTTCATCCTGACTCATACTCCCATAGCACACTGATTATCTGAGATGATGCTGTTTGACTTCAGGTCAGGATAACACGCTGCAATGAATATGAAGAAGTTTGTGTTGACACAATTTTAACCTTTATAGAATTTATTTTACAAATTTCCTTTTCCAATTCAATTTCAGACTTTGTTTTCTAAAATATTGTAAATACACACACCTTTTTTAAAAGTAGGATACATAAATGTATTTGATGTTTTCACAATAAGTTGTTTATTTGTTCTGCGCATCTTTTTAACATTTTAGTTTACTCAGCCACTGCAAATTTCTTAGCTGTTAAAATGCCTAAATCATGCTAATTTTAACACTATCTATCTAACAGTATATTACCTCTGGTACACTAATAAATTACTTTTTTTTAATGAAATACAACTCATTTCTACAGCAAGTGATAGGAGGTAGCAAACAGTAATACAACACGCAAGGGTAGGGGAGACGCAGGCATTTTGTACAGTTGTTTTTTTTTGTTTGTTTTTTTTCAAAAATCCTTCCCCCAAAATCCTGCGTATTCCACAGGGGGTTTGTGAGTGTTGTTCATGCAATGAGGGCAGGCTCTTTGTGGAATTTTACAGTCTGGGTTTTAATAATAGGAAAGAGGACAGTCAGATTACAGTTTGTGTGGGCATCCTACAGGCCTTTTACAGGCACCTACATCTGACCTGCACAACCTCTGCATGCACATTTATGCGCAGTCAGTAAGGGGCCAGTATCTTCCCTATGACTAGAGTGTGGCCTAAGGATACATTATGGCAGCACCATCTGTACACTGCATGTAACTTACATTACCCCAGGTTCACACTGGATGTGGAAGCGCCGCAAAGCGGTGTGGAACAAAGTGCGTGCGGTATCCGCTTTCGAGGTGCAAGCACACCGGCTGAAGGTGCATGTACACCTGCAGCTACCTGTGTAACCGCGCTGGGCCGGTGTGGATGCCACCTGCCGACGGCGTGTTCATGAACCCACGTATCGCACGTTCTTGAATGCACCACCAGTAAAGGTGGCAGCCACACCGGCTCAGCACGGTTACGCAGGTAGCTGTAGGGAGAGGATTCTTCTTCTTTTGTGTTTTTACTGTTAACCAGCACTCGTCCGCCACCTACAGTAGGTAGAGACTCAGAGTGAAAAAGTCAAAGTGTGTAAATCCACAAATCTGTCTCCAGGCTTTTTGGTTTCACAGCTCTGTTCCTTCAAATTAGAGTCATGTTAACATGATCAGGCACAAAGCGCAAATATTCATGTCTCTTTTGTGATCACTTTTACAACAGTTGGCACTTCCGTGTCTTGAGGCAGATGCTACTCAGACGCCACTCCCATATTCAAATTCCTGATTGGTCACAGTGCTGCATTGCTGCAATTCCATGTGAAAATTTTCAACCGGTTGAAGATTCAGGGTGCTCTTTGTATGTAGAGCTCGCAACCCGACTGTGAAACTTGCATAGCAGCGCGTTTTGTATTTATTGAAAGGCATGCACCTTCACTTGCAAATCACACCAGACACAAACTTTTCTGTGACGGTCGACAGGCGCTTCTGCTCGGCTGTGGTTTTTTTAGAGCATTTTTTTTGTCATCATAGATAAGTAAATAACCTCATAAAAATATTTACCGGTATGCCATGTTTCTGGCCAACTGCTTCCTGCCTCTGTCTCGTTGATTCTGTTTTTAGACCCCAAACCACATCCCCCGCTCCGTAGTTGGCCCACTACGTTGATGCGTGTATGTGTCTGTCTGTGTGTCTCTCAACCTCTCTCTTGTTTGTTTGTTTTTTACATCCAAGCCCGCCCCCGCAGTCAGTCCCCTACGTTGATGCGTGTGTGTGTCTGTCGGTTTTTTGTGTGTTATGTTTGTGTGTTTATTTTCATCTCAACAGTCTGGTTACATACCAAAATATTATTGCATTTGTCAATCGTGGTGTTTGATTGTGAAAATTTGGTTATTTGATAATTGAACAGATTTTCTCATGTGTCTTGGCATAACTTCCTGCCAGTTTTAACGCGGATCTCTTGCGGCTCGTGCAGAAAACAGACCAAATGCCGAAACATTACGCCGCACGGTGCGAGCCGACTGTGGAGATACGTGGCGCTCTGCATCTGATGTGTACTACACCGTAGGTTAACATGGGTGCCAAATGGAAGCGGTTTCTGTTCTGTGCCGCTTCCGCGTCCATTATGTGAATACTTTACAACACATGTACCACATGCATTGCAATCAAAGGTGCCATTTTCTATTATGTCCTTTAAGGTGGATTCAAACCTCAAGGCAATGGAAAGGTACACCTGTGGGACCATCCATCCATTCAAGACACAATAGAACTATTTTTCCTAATATAACGGAAACTTTTGAAGGTGCTGATGGGTGATGCATCATATCCTCCTCTGCTGTGGTTGATGAATTCCCACTGAGCAAAAAAAACTACTGCCACACAGTTTGCATTGAAATGTTCTCTCAGCAGGAAACGCATGGATGTAGAAAGAGTTCTTGGTTTAGTGAAGAGAAGATAGCCTTGTACGATGAAAATATGACTGATACATTACCAACATCAACTCAGTTATCCCAGCTGGGGAACAATGAGGAATGCGATGAAATAAATGGAAATGTGTGGTCACAGGAGGCAGGCACAGTGGCAAACACAGCAAGAGATGCCTTGTCTTTGCATTTTCCAAATTTATCAAATCACCTTCTTTTCCAAAGACTGATTATCACATGCTGTGCAAAAGAACTGCATGTATTTTTGTGACCATTTTTTAATTTTGCACTTTTTATTTGATGTTTAAAAGGAAAACGTTGATTAGTGTTTCATCCATTTTCTTAAACAGCTATAAACCTTTTGGGGAATGTGCCTGTCCCAGCTACTTTTGGGCAAAGGTGGGGAACCGCTGTGGTGCAGCGGTAGGGTGGTCGTCCTCTGATCGGAAGATTGCAGGTACAATTCCTGCCTTGCCCACCCATGTGTCAAAGTCTCCTTGAGCAAGACGCTGAACCCCATGGAACCACACCTCTGATGGAAGGTTGGCGCCAGTGCTCTGCAGCAGAGCCGTCATCAGTGTGTGAATGGGACTGTGACTGTAAAACGCTTTGGACCTTCAATGAAGGTAGAAAAGCGCTATATAAGTATACGACATTTACCATTTTACACCCTGGACAGGTCGCCAGTGTGACACTAGGCACACAATCAAACACCCACACATTGACACCAAGGGACACTTTAGAATAACCAATGAACCTATGAATCATGTCTATGGGCTATGGAAGGAAGCCAGGGTGCCCAAAGAAAACCCACAAGTGCACGGGGAGAACATGCAAACTCCACGCAGAAAGGACCCAGCTGGGAAGAGCACTAACCACTGTGCCATCTTATTTTAACCAGATAGTGTAAAACATAATTGAGGCGTTTCCTCTTGTGCATTTGTGGGTTTTCTTCAAGCTCTCTGGCTTCCTCCCACACTCTCAAAACATGCTTCATAGTTGAAATGGTCTCTCTAAGTTGTCTTTAAGAGAGTGTGTGTGTGTGTGTGGGTGTGTGTGTGAGAGAGAGTGTGGTCCTGCAGCAAAATGGCAGCCAGTTCAGGGTGTATCCTGGCTTTGCGTAACAGCTTCAGTCCCAAAAAAAAAAATGATCCGTTTGTTGATGACTCCATGGAGACCCTCAGGAGAACACTTGATGTTGTTGCTCCTTTGAAACCAAAACTATTTAGACAAAACCGAGTATCACCGTGGTTTAACGCTGAAACACGTTCCCTTAAACAAGTAACCCGTAAGTTAGAAAGAGAATGGCGCCAATCCGGTTTAGAGCAGTCCCTGAATAACTGGCAATATAGCCTTTTAAATTATAAAAAATCTCTGCGTAAAGCCAGAATCCAATACTATTCAGCTTTAATAACACAGAATGGAAATAATCTGAAATAATCTGAGATTTCTTTTTAGTACTATAGCCAGACTGACCAGCAGTCACAGCTCAGTGGAACCACATATTCCTGCTACTCTCAGCTCTGAGGAATTTCTTTTATTCTTTGATAGTAAAATCCTAAATATTAGACAAAAGTTTAACAAAGTTATCCCTACTATCAGCCCAGAGCAGGATAAAACAGTAGAAACAAAAGCATCTATAGAAACCTCTGTAACAATAGACTGCTTCACTGCTGTAGATCTAACAGAATTAACATCAGTTATTACATCCTCCAAAAGCTCAACTTGTCTTTTAGACCCAATCCAAACTCAGCTTTTTAAAGAAACCTTCCCCTTAATTAATGAATCCATTTTAACTATTATAAATACTTCCATAGAAACAGGTTATGTGCCACAGTCTTTTAAATATGCAGTTTTTAAACCTCTTCTGAAAAAGCCCAGTTTAGATCCTGGCATTCTGGCCAGCTATAGACCAATATCAAATCTCCCCTTTATCTCAAAGATATTAGAAAGAGTTGTAGTTAAACAGCTATACTGCCACCTACAGGACAATAGCCTCTTTGAAGATTTCCAGTCAGGGTTCAGACCTCACCATAGCACTGAAACTGCACTAGTTAGAGCCACTAATGACTTGTTACTGGCCACAGAAAAGGGACTAATCTCTATTCTGGTTCTGTTAGATCTTATTGACACTATAGACCACAGCATCTTACTCCAGAGACTAGAGCATGACATAGGGATCAGAGGATCTGCCCTTCAATGGTTTAAATCCTATTTATCTGATAGGTACCAGTTTGTTCATGTAAATGGTTATTCCTCCCATTATAGTCGAGTTAGCTACGGAGTCCCACAGGGCTCAGTTCTGGGACCCATCCTGTTTATGCTTTACATGCTGCCTCTAGGGAACATAATCAGGAAACATGGTATTCATTTTCACTGTTATGCGGATGATACACAGTTGTATTTATCCATTAAACCCGACCAGAATGACCGCTTAGAGAAACTTAGTGCCTGCATTAGTGACATCAAGACTTGGATGGCAGTTAATTACCTCCTCCTAAACCCTGAAAAAACTGAGGTCATTATACTAGGTCCAAAATACCTCAGATATACCCTACCTGTTCGGATGATATCCCTGGATGGTGTCAATATAGCCTCCAATCCCACAGTTAGAAACCTGGGGGTTTTATTTGACCAGGATTTATCATTTAAGGCTCACATATCACAGGCTTGTAAAACTGCATTTTTTTCACCTACACAATATTTCTAAGATCAGAAACATATTATCTAGAAGCGATGCTGAAAAACTCATCCATGCATTTGTTACATCTAGGCTGGATTACTGTAACTCTTTGCTAGCAGCGTGTCCTAAAAGTTCTTTAAAAAGTCTTCAGCTTGTTCAAAATGCAGCAGCTAGATTGTTAGCAGGAACCAGCAGAAGAGAACACATTACTCCTGTGTTAGCTTCACTTCACTGGCTCCCAGTTCAATCTAGAATCAAGTTCAAAATCCTCCTGCTAACCTATAAGACCTTGAATGGTATGGCCCCATCCTATATTAAAGATCTCATAGTGCCTTACCAACCAAACAGAACACTTCACTCACAAAATGCAAGACTGCTTGTGGTTCCTAGAATTTCTAAAAGCACAGTTGGAGGTAGAGCCTTTATCCACCAAAGCTCCTGTTTTATGGAATAAACTCCCAGCTCATGTACGAGAGGCTGACACAGTTTCTACATTCAAAGTTAGGCTTAAAACATTCCTCTTTGGACAGGATTATTGCCAGGCTAGCTAGTTATCAGAGAATATTTAACTTACTGCTCCTCTGCCTCACCTACTAGCTATGGGTTAGCCTAACCCTAACCCTAACCCTAACCCTAACCCTAACCCTACTGCAATTAAGTTTACCACACTGGTTCTACTCGCTCCTACTCACTCTTCATCCGCCTCCTACACCCTTCCCCCCTTCCTGTCTCCCCTACCCCAACCCGGGTCTGTATCCTCTCCCTCCCCCCTCTCACCCCTACCCGAACCAGGGTCTGTAAAAAAAATGGTAAAGGCCCTTCCCACTAAATGCAGCTGAGACAAATTTTTTGATGAAGTGTCTGGCTGCCCACCTACAGCTGAAAATGAATATTTAAATGTATTCTTTTTTCAACAGTTTTTTAATCTGAATGTTTTCTACATTCTGCAACTTTATCAATTTTTTTGGTCGATAAATACTGGCCCAATGTGTGTTACTGTCATGTTAATGGCCTGTAATTTTTCTACACAGTCCCACAGTCCAGACATTTGGCCTTTTACCTGTAATGCCCAAAGAGCGGCCAAGTGCCTGAATTACTTTTGATTAACAAATTTACTCAGTTGTGAACAGCCCAGCAATTTGACATTCTCACTTCTACCACCAAAGACTGCCATGTGACAAGATTAACATCTAGTAAAGATTGTACATTTTTAATTGTAAAAAAGGCAACAACTCAAAACACTATTCTCATTTACTCTCATTTTTAGGAAACTTATTTGTGCTGCTCTTTCTTTACCTGTCTGTCAGCTGTAGTGTAGGAAGAGAGTGGTAGATTATGAAAATGTATGTATGATATCCTATCACACTGTTGTTTCTTTACAATCAATAATAATTTTTGAATTTTGGGATCACATTGAGATTAAAAAACGTTTTTCCTCTTCCATAAGAGATTGAAACAGTTCATGTTTTTCTCCCTTTTTTAGTGGGATTTGTTGCTGATGCAGATTCAAATGACTTTCCTAATGGGTTAAGTTAATAAAAAATATCACATATGCTCATGTGTTGCATATCTCACAAATGAAAACATCTTATTAATGTCCCAGTTCCCAAGCGCACATTGTACTCTTGTCCGTTACATCAACGCCACACTTTATGTAGTCAGTGACCATGTTTGACTTCCTTTTCTGAGTATCTCCAGTCTCAACCAATGGCTGCATACATGGACTGTACTGAATGACCCCTCGCCCTCGTGTTCCAAATAGAGGTACCTCCTGGCTCCAAGAAAACAAAATCCCACAGACGTCTCAATAAAAGTATGTGTCTCGCATCAAACATTTGAAACACTCGATTAACAGATTTCATTTAGCCAGCTTTCAAGTAGTAGGGGTGTGGCCTTCTAACAAGCTCACTCCTGATTTGTGGAACCCTAACTCGTTGCCATAGAAATGTTGACGCGGATCAATTTAGACCAATCACTGCTTACTTTAATTACCTTGCACCAACATTATGGTGACTGAATTAAATGTGTCTTGTTGCAGCTGGAAGTAAACAATTTTCTACAGGGAAGTCACTCACTCCAGTTCTCATTTACTACACTGTACAGAACACTGTACAGACTGTACACACTGTACAGAATCCTGAGGATGCAGATGGTTTTACTTCATTTGTGTGCAATATGGTGCATTTTGAAAACCTTTTCTAGTTTCTAATTAAAAGAAAAGCTGCTAATACCAGTAAAACCAAAAACATCTTTGAAGCAACCAGGTTTGCCTTACCATGTCCTCAACTTAGTTTTCAGCATATATGAAACGTCAGTCGCCACATGATTTCAGATGATTGTGTTGTTTCATTTTGCTTTATTTGTACATCCCACCTTAAAAGTCTCACTTGATAAAGTTAGCATCCGGTTGTTAGCATCTTCTCTGACGTTAAAGGGAAAATCTTCATCACAAAATCTACATTTAAACCAGCAGCAAACATTTTACAGAGAATGACGATTCAATCAAATAAAGTTGCTAATTTGTGGAACCTTGTAGAAGGGACATTTAAGACTTTTCCTACAGCATAGCAAGGGTGTATAAGGCAGGGATCTGTGATGAAACGTTAGCACATAAAATGTTCCTGTGTTCAAAGGAAATACACAATTAATCAGGATTTATGTTAGGATTTTTTTTTAGCAAATCATCAAGGCATACTTCAAAACAGCATCTCAAGGTTATGTTAAGAGTTTGACAGCTTTCTGTCCCGCAATAACCCGAAAGGGCAAAAATAAAAAAAAGAAATTATGGGTACATTTTTTGAGGTGTCAATAAAACTAAAGTTCAGGAGGCCCGGCTGCCAGCTGAGGAGCCGGCATAGCAAGTGTGTCCGCTCCTTCCTATGTAGCGTGTACCCGTCTTCGTCCAACAGCAGCAGACCGGACAGGCTTTGGAAACATTGCTGTCCCGAAAGGGATCCAGTGGGGTAAGAAAATGAATGGAGTTCAGGAGAATCCAGGGATTGATCCACTATAAACACCAGGAAATCGGTTTGCTCCTTTTCTTTCTGCAGCTGTCTTCGCTCGTTCATCCATCTGCTTACAACATTCTCTGATATGTTTAGGGTTCATCCCAAAATGTGGTTTAGATTCCTCACCAGAATGTTCCTTGGTATAATCCACCACCACGAGTTTAAACAAAAAACAAAAAATGGAATGAGCCAAAATGTTGTGATCCATGCTACACTGGCTGAACACCACAGACACCCAGCCCCCACCCTCTGCCTGACTGAGCACGAAGGATGGGGGTCTTAAAGGAGCCCAGCCACTACTGGAGACCAGCATCTAAAACAAGTAACAACTGTTAGACCCTGTGTTTATTGGAGACCGGCTATTATTGGAAGCTATACGGTACTTTGAATCTGATCAGCAAATCCAAGCAAGCACACCGATTGGTTCACAGCAAAAGGCTGCTGACTGGTTGAATTGTTGAGAAGCAAAAGAATTGTAGCATGTAACTTGAGTTTTGTGTGTAAAAAGATTTTGTACTTTCATGACGTTTTACACACAGACAAAGCATTTTTTTGGACAGACAATTTTGTTTGACAAGTAAATCTTTTTACAGGCCGACAACGTTTTTCAAATCATTTCAAAGACAATACATGAAAATAATCACACAAAATTATCAAAGTTATTACGAAGACAATGAAATGCATTGATTAAGAGAAAAGAAAGAAAAGGAAAAACAAAAAAACCCAATGAAAAATGAACAAACAAAAAACAACGCACTTAAGTCACATTTGTAACATTCGTTAAGTATAGTGATTAATAACTGAAGTCTAGTAGAGCTTGATTGATTGCTTGATAAGGAGTGGGAAGAAGCAAACTTATATAATCCCACCCCTACATAGTTACATCATTTCATAGTTTTGCATAGTTTTCAAAATCCGGATCTGATCAGATGTATGCAGATTTTTCATGTAACAAAACTGAGTTCTTATTAATTACTTAAAAAAAAAACTTATTTTAAGATTTCAGTAAACAGTAACATGAATCACACTTATTGTAACTGATCTGTAATACTTATTGATGATCATTAGAATACCATTGTATATTAATCCAGAAAAAGGGCTGCACGGTGGCGCAAGAAAGTTCCCTGTTCAAGTCCTGGCTGGGGGACTTGAAACAGTGTCACTAATGGGGGACCTTTCTGTGTGGAGTTTGCATGTTCTCCCCGTGCATGCGTGGGTTTACTCCAGGTACTCCGGCTTCCTCCCACTGTCCAAAAACATGCTTCATAGGTTAATTGGTTACTCTAAATTGTCCCTAGGTGTGGATGTGAGTGTTAATGGGTGTGTGATTGTGGCCCCTGCGACAGACTGGCGACCTTACCAGGGGTGTCCCCTGCCTTCGCCCATGAGTGGCCGGGTTAGGCTCCGGCAGCCCAGTGACCCCGAAAGGGATCAAATGGTTTAGCGAATGAATTAATCCAGAAATCATCCCTACACATTGGAAATCAAGTTTTCAAGTAACAAAAATTAGATTATCATCTGAGAGAATTCTAACTTTTTTCTTTTTTTTTTTCCTGTCATTAACATTATTGATACACACTTTAGGTAATCAATATGTAATAAACATTGATTATCATTAGAACACATACTTACAGTAATCTAATTGGTACATGTTTCAGATCAAGTAAAGAAAATCAGTAGTTCATCAGTAAATTGTAACTACGTTTCAAGTAACATTTCAGTGATCATTATTGCACATTAACAATTTAATACTCATTGGTTGCGATTAAAAAAAAAAAAAAAGTGTTATTTTGGTATTGGTATTTCAGCACATTCAAGTTGACGCGTCCACATATTTGAAGTCATTCGAACACTAGTTGATCTTTAACTTTTCTTTTCTTCATTAGAGTTGTTTTAAACATTTTCTTGAATTTATGGATGTTTGAACATTGAGTTCAGTACTGAACCCATTCCAAAGTTCAGAGCCACACAGAGGCACACAAAAACTTTTCTTTGCGGTTCTGATCAATTTGAGTTGTCCTACATCCCCTCGGGTTGTACCTCCTTCATTTTGGTAATGGTTTTTCCGCCCTCTATAGAATTTCGGCGGTGTAAAAATCAACAAGGTCATACAGTTTTAAAAGTCTGGATTAATAAGATAAATTGTTTGTATGATCAAGAAAGCTGGCTTTATGTACAATTCTGATGGCTGGTTTTGGAAGTAAAAAGAGAGGATGTAGTGAACTTTTATAATTATTACCCCGAATTTCTATACAATCGGTGAAATATGGTAATATTAAGGAGCAGTATAAAAAGTGTGATTTGATTTCTGTGACGTTTTCTATTAAGACGTTATTTATTGTAACTAAGAGCTCTGTATTGGCATTGTAATTACCAAAAAACATCACTTTGGTTTTTTCATGGCTCAAAGGTAGTCTGTTGTAATCCATCCATGATTTTTTTTAACTCTGTGTTCACCACATGGATAAGTTCCCTTTGATTGTCTGTAGAATCAAATATATTTGTGTTGTCAGCAAATAAAATGAGTTTTAAGAGTTTTGAAACATTGAATAAATCATTTATGTAAATATTGAATAGCAGCGGGCCTAGAATTGATCCTTGCGGGACACCATAACATATCTCCTCGGCCTCTGATGTAAATTCATTCATTCATTTTCCAATCCACTTTATCCCTTTCGGGGTCACGGGGTTGCCGGAGCCTAACCCAGTTACTCATGGGTGAAGGCAGGGTACACCCCTGGACTGGTCGCCAGTCTGTCGCAGGGGCCACAATCACACACCCATACACACATAGGGACAATTTAGAGTGACCAATTAACCAGTGAAGCATGTTTTTGGACGGTGGGAGGAAGCCGGAGTACCTGGAGAAAACCCACGCATGCACGGGGAGAACATGCAAACTCCACACAGAAAGGTCCCCCAGCCAGGACTTGAACCGGGAACCTTCTTGCTGTGAGGCAGGAGCGCTTAACCACTGCGCCACCGTGCAGCCCAATGTAAATTCAATAATCTGGAAAGTTTTCTTCCCGTTAATTAGCTTTTGACCCAACTCAGCACTAGTCCTCTTATCCCATACCCTTCCAGTGTATCCAGTAGGAAGTTATGATTGAGAGTCAAATGCTTTTTTTAAGTCAATGAAATTTCCAGCTGCAGATTTCTTTTTGTCCAGAGCATTTGTGATTTCCTCCACAGCATCAATGATAGCTAATGAGGTTGATTTGTTTCTCTGAAACCATATTGGTTTTCATTTATAATGTTATGTTTATCTATAAATTTAGCTAATTTATTATTATTAAATATCTTTTCTAACATTTTTGAGAATTGTGGAAGGAGAGAAATAGGTTTATAGTTTGTAAACAGGTGTTTATTCCGTTCTTATAAATAGGAATCACTTTTGCAATTTTCACTTTGTTTGGGAATTTCCCAGTTTGTAGTGATAAGATACATATGAATGTTGAGGCTTAGAGATACAGTTAATCACCTTCTTCACAACTGTCATATCAATATCATCACAATCTGCTGAGTTTTTACTCTTGAATTTGTTAACAACTGTTACCAGATCATTTTCGTTCACATCAGAGAGAAGGATTGAATGCGGGATCCTCGTGATGGTGGGATATTTTCCTTGCTGGAATTTTTCAAATCTCCACAGATAAACAATATTTAGTTATTCTGAGAGTGAAACATTTTTTCCATCCAGTCACTGGACACTTCTAAGCTTGACCCTGGTGACCTCTATTTGCAGCTTAGAATCACATTCTTCCCTGATTCTTTACAGATTTCTATTGTAATACATTCCATTGTATCGATTATCCTAAACTTCATATTTTCGGCACAGAAATTGCGACTCCTCCTCCTGTTTTGTTTATTTTCTTCTCATTATTAGGTTCTTAGTTTTCCAATTCAAAATCAGTGTCTTTGTTGCAGCTGATCCAAGTTTCAGAAACGGTTCTGATGTTAAAGGAACATCCCAGATTCTGTAGAAAGTCCTTGATGTCTCCAAAGTTGGTCTCCATGCTTCTGCTGTTAAAGTGAATGATTGACAGTCTTCCTTCTGGGTTTTTAAAGTCATCTGTGCTGTAATATTTGCAGTCCAAAATAACAGTAGAAAATAATTGATAAGGGTGGATGTCATCTTGCAGGTTGTTCTCATTATCATTGAATATGTTAAGGTCAGGTTGCTCACAGCTCAGATCTCTCTGAAAGTTGTGGTTACAGTTGACTGTTGAAGAAAATGTGTTGTTTTTAGAAGCCATTGTTTGCAGAGCTTGACTCCTCACCTCATGAGTCCAGCATCTTCACTTCTCTCTTGTTTAAACTGCAGTGGGTAGAAACTTCTCCAGCTCCTCCAGGTTCCTGATAACGATGACCTTGGCTTGCTCAGGAGAACTGTTAGGTTTAACGTAGATTCTGCAATCCCTTACGCAGGTGCTTTGAATCTTTCTTGCTGTTTCAGGCGGCGTTCTCTTCAGGTGATGTCAGCATTATGTTTAATGAGACTCTCATTCATGGAAACGTTGGTTCCCTTCAGATTTCTTCCTTGCTTCAATAAAGATGTTTTGTGTTTCTGATTCACAAACCTTAAGAGGATGGCAGGTCTGTCAGACTGTCTTCTCCTGGGAAGCGGGCGGCATATCTCCATGTTGTTTGTGTCCAGAGAAATTTCTTTGGACTTTAGGAAATCTTCCACCTGTTTCACCACAGAGCTGGTCTCCTGCTCGTCAGAGTCCTCACCGTTCTCTGCGGTCACAGCATGTGCATATGGTTTGATTTTCAATCCTGTCACATCTTTAATCCTGGAATTCTGCTCCTGGTCATCCATTTGTTTTTCCATGTTATCCATTTGGTTGACAGTCTGTTCATGTAGAGCTTTGAGTTGTCTCCCCTTTTGTTTAGGCGGCATGAGCAGGAATTGTTTTTTACAGTATTTACTATTTTCTCAGTAAATAGATTTTCGAAATGCAGCTACTCTATGCCTCCGTGGCATCGTGGCGTCTTCCCGGAAGTCAACTTTGATAAAACACTTATTTCTTTTTCAGTTACAAAATATTTTTACAGACAGACAATTTTTTTCTACAGGTAGAAAATCATTTTACAGACACACAAATCTCCTACAACAAGTAAAAAACTTCTTTGCAGAACGATAACCCTTTAGCAACAAACCTATCTTCATAACAGTCCTTCCAACTAAATATCCGATCAGCCCATCAGCTACATGTGTGAGTCATGGCTCAGGGCAGAAGTCAGCGCTCAGAGCCAATCCTGCCACATATCTGCTCATGGGTTGACCTAAGGCGGGTCTGCGAGGCTCACAAGCTTGCATCAGGTTCACATCTATCACAAGCTGGTTCTTGAGAGATCTTGTCGTTTTGTGCGGAGTAGAGCTGCACAAAGAGGCACAATGTGCTGTGCTGACAACTAGCAGTCGAGGGTTTAAGTGGAGAACAAAAGTAAGATGCTGGACAACATGTTTGTTAATAAATACTTAATTAAATATTACTTTGGCAGCATTTTAAATTGATGCAAATATCACCAAATGAAGTATCGCAATATTTCACTGAATCAATATTTTCTTACATCCTAGTAGCTAATAAAGTGGACAGCGAGTGTACCATTGTACCATCATACATGACTAACTGTATTTGTAGAGGCACATTACAATAAGAATGTGACTATAATGGCATTTGTGAAAGCCTAGGTACATTATTTTGCAGTGTTGGGTAAATTACTTTTTAAAAGTAATTGATTACTTTGCTTTAGTTACTGGATGACATTGTAAATGTGAAATGTAAATGTTAAATGACTTTTCTCATGACCATTTTCAAAAAGTAATTCACTACTTGTTACCAGTTCTGGGGGTACTGAATTACAAAGTAATAATTTACTGTAATTGTAAGGAAGGAAGTAAGGAAGTTCTTTGATGTTTTACCCGCAAGGATTTGTAAAAAAAATAAAATAAATAATAATACAACTACTGCAGAGGCCCCCATGTATTTGTTTGCCCGGGCCCCCCAAACTGCTAAGTCCGCCACTGGTTGCACCTGTCTCTCTCTAGTGCAGATGTGGGCACTTTCTGTGCGAGTGTAGCAAACAACCCCCCCCCCCAAAAAAAAAAAACAAAAAACTTATATTGACCAATGATGTGAAGCTTAGGAAGAAAAAAAGTATGAGAAGGTGAAGGAATATAGAAAAATACAGATGCATATTCCATCATTCACACCAAAAAGCCATTTCATTTGCGTCCGACACCTCACTTCACAGGGCGTGTTTCTGCTCTGCTGCTCACCTGCTGCTCCTCCCAGCATCTCTTTGTCAACTTTGAGCCATTGAACTTTGAATTCAAACAATGTGACTGCAGCAATAAGGGAATGTCTGTACTTTGATTGATCGCCAATTCTGCATAAGCACAGAAGCGTACATGTAGGCAGCAGTAACTCCAGTAACTTTAATCAGTAATCTTCGTTTCGTTTAACCGAGAGAAAATGTCAGAGCCTACAAAACCCAAGTAATGAAGTAACGAGGGTTTATTTAGTCCAGTAATTGTAGTTTATTACAGAAATTTGAACTGGAATTTGCTATGTTTCTCCTTTACAGACAAAAGGAATTAATTACAGTACTTTGTTACTTTGTAAGGCACTACCCACAGTATTATTATGTGGGTCAAACATTATAACTGTATTCATACAAGAGTATGTCTAATATGTATGTACAAGCATGTTTGTGTGACAAAGTTTGTGTTATCCATTGTAGGGCATCTCATACCTTAGAACAAACTGATAAAATACGTGTGATCTGGGGTCTTCACCACTGCTCCCCAAGAAATAGTACTCCACCTGACTTTCTGAGTGGAACTAATGGCTGTCGACTCTTTTAAAACAGTCCAAACACGATGTATTTCCGTTTCTTAGAAATATGTTTATTCTTAATATTGTAATAAGCTGTGATTCGTAATTTGCAATGAAAAAGGGTTTGCCTTCTTTTACTTTTTAATATTGGTTGAAGATCCATTTCAGTGTTAGCAATTGTGACAAAAAGCTCAGAATAAAGCCCATACTAAAGAGCGTGGGCTTTTTCCAGTCCCAGAGCTTGTGATTTTAGATGTATTTAAAAGGAAAGAAATTAAAGGATGAACAAAGAGTTGGATCAGAAAATAAAGCTTTATGTCCATGTGCATAAACATGAGTTTGTTGAGTTTAAGTTGTCTTAATATCAAAGCTATTTTGTTCTACTAACAAGGGCATAACAGCAGTAATGCAGTTTTATTAATATTGCAGGAAGGTTATTTTTGAAGAGGTTCGCAAAGTTTTAAAGTCTAAACAATAATCAGTGCCGAAAAAGTTGATGCCACTTCCATTTCTGCATTATTCCACCCCCATGCTTCCAGAACTCTTCTCAGACAATGGTGCCAACCACTCTTTTGAATAATGAATGGAGGTAAGTGTTTTAATGGAGACTGTGTGCTTCTTTGTGAAGGTGCTTTCTTCCATGTTTAGTCAACCAGACATGCAGAACACAAATCAGAGTGGAGCTCAGAGGACAATAAAAAAAAAAAAAAAAAAACATTTTAGAAGGAGCATTTTTCTTTAAATTGACTTTTCAAAGCACTATGAAGACAGTGATGAAAGTGATGAAAAAGTGTGTTCAGATTCATGACCCAATACTGTAAAGACTTAACCATCATTTATAAGAAATTTCTGCGAATTACAATTCACATCAAGTTAATTCCTCTATGGTGAGTTTATAGGTCTGTTGCCAATGACAATCTGAAAAAGTCTGGTAAAGACAGAATGAGGTGCAGAACCAGTACACGAAGGAACTCCACAGTGTAGATGCAGTTGGCGGTCATGGAACAGACTTAACTCTCAAATGGTCACTATAACAACATTGGTCACAACAACCTAAAAAGAGGAGAGACAGAGAGGGATGATATTTAGAAGAAAGGAAACGGACATTAATTGGCCAAACACCGGAAGAATAACAATTGGGCCAAGGCACGGAGGAAAACAACGAATGAAATGATGGCATGGCAAATGAAAGTGATGGCAACCTAAGGCACCATTGAAGGGAGGAGCAGCTAATCTTCTCTTATAAAATTAACCATGGCCTCACTTTTACACTAAATACATTTCCCGTACATAAGTGGTATTTCAAACATATTCCGAGAAGACTAAACTTCCAGAATTGGATCGATTGGTCACGAAGATTGGCATTTTTAATTTTGTGATCCAATTCTGCCTTTAATCTTTTCAGTATTTCAAAACTCTAGATTGAATCTTTGATCAGTTTGATCCTGAAAATGAGGATTATTCTGATCCCAGCTCAGAGCAGGATCTGAGGCTAATCCTCTGTTGATTTCCCCTTTAAAATTTGATTATTCACCTCACCACAAAAAAAGAGAGAAAATATTTGAATTTATCAAGCTCTTATTTAAACTTAATTCTCAATATCAAGATACATAAACACATGTTTAAAAACAGTCTCTTGTCACAAAATTCAAATTCTGATTAGGTTTTGTTTTTTTGTTATTTTTGATTCATATATAAAAAACATTTTGAGATGCAGCCCTAACAAGTTGCACTTCATTTTGTTGAATAATTGTCAAATTTCATTATAGCTTCTCAATGAAACTTAACCTTTTTGGAACCGAGGGCCTAAAACTCAGTTTTCTTTACTTTTGAATTCACTTCTGTATTTTCAATTTGATAGACTAATAGCTTGCTTATTTTGTATCATTTTAATCAGTAAAACCTCACTTATGTGATACTAACTTTATTTTGTCATTTTTTCATGTTGTATTTTCACATTAAACATACAATCATGCAAAAACAGAAAATTCTGTCTGGAAAAAAGGGATTCATTTTGCTGTAGAAGCCCCGAAAATGTTTAATGAACTGTTTTGGCAACAAAGAATGAAAGTGTTATGTGTAAATTCATATACACAAGAAAGAACAAACAAATCATCAAATCAAAATGTTTTTGAATGAAAATACGGTGGCTTGAAAAAGGATACATACCCATTGAACTTTTATCACATTATAACCACAAACATGAATATATTTTATTAGAAATGTATGTGAAAGACCAACACAAAGTGGCGCACACTTGTGAAGTGGAAAGAAAATGATACAAAGTTAATTTTAAAGTTCATAAAAACTGAGAAGTGCAGTGTGCAAAAGTATTCACCCCCAGTCAATACTTAGTGGAACCACCTTTTGTAATTCCAGCTGCAAGTCTTTTGGGGTTTGTCTCTACCAGCTTTACACATCTACAGACTGAAGTCTTTGTCCATTCTTCCTTACAAAACAGTTCAATCTGAGTCAGATTAGATGGAGAGCGTTTGTGAACAGCAGTTTTCAGATCTCTCCACAGATTCTGGATTGGATTTAGGTCTGGACTTTGGACCATTCCAACACATGAATCTGTTTCAGTTTTACCATTCTATTGTAGCTTTAGCCCCTTTACCAGCAATTCCAGCTGTAAGTCTTTTAGGGTTTGTCTCTACAAGCTTTGCACATCTAGAGACTGAAATCTGTAAATCAAGCAAACTTAAGGAGCCGTGTGCGCGCCGTGACGTGACGTGACGTGACGTGACGTGACGTGACGTGACGTGACG
>BSAI01000185.1:1417061-1511642 GCA_036245035.1 Adrianichthys oophorus | reverse complement strand
AGCTTCGTGTAGCAATCAGGCTACAAACATTAGCTGCTAGCTTCATGAAGCAACCAGGCTAAAAATATTAGCTGCTAGCTCCGTGTAGCAATCAGGCTACAAACATTAGCTGCTAACTTCATGTAGCAACTAGGCTTCAAACATTAGCTGCTAGCTCCTCCCAAACGCGGCCAAGGTGGCGAGCGTAGGGAACACATTTTTGGCCACGCAGTGAGCAGCGAATTCTCCAAGCGAATCCAGTTTAGTGAGAATGCACCTTTAGAGGGGACCGTGCTTTTGCTGCAGCAGCTCCAAAACTCTGGAAGGATCTTGTAATTCATGTTAGAGAATTTTCGTCATTGCCTGTTTTTAGGTCTTGTCTTAATATCCACGTTTTAAATTTTTATTTTAATACACAGTAAAGAGGTTCCCAGTCTGTCTTTTATCCCACCACATTTCAGTTTATTCTCTTTTATCTTATGTGTGTGACCGATTTAATTTTTAACATTGCAATTTTATAAGTATTACCTTGTACACTCTTAATCTATTTTTTATCTGATTCTTGATATGTTTTTATTTTTTGTTATTGTACAGAGCTTGGGGTTGGTATGGGCAATTTGATTGGTGTTTAGGTTTTTGATATCAATTTTATTAATAAAACCAATATAAAATGATACAACTATTGTAAATCGTCTAATTCCAAATATGATCTTAAGTTAATATAAATATTAACTGTATGTGTTAAACAATGGAAAGTCAGTCACCACATATGCCACCGAGCAGCTTCTGCTACATGAGAACAACTGTCCCCACAAATCTGTATATCGAGGAAGACTCTTGGTTTTGTCTGTAAACAGCAGATTTATTTTTCTTTGAAGTCAAAGACTCTGCTTCGGTTTCCTCATTGGTTCTTTTCTGCCCAAAGAAACAATCTAAACACATTTTATTGTTTGTTTTTTGTTTGTTTTGGACTACTAACTTAGCAGTTAGCTGCTTTAAGTCACGAGACCAAGACAGATGTGGAAAACAGTATCCGGGAGTTTTTCAAAGCAAAAAATTCCTTTAGTATCAGAAAACAACAACACGGAAATAATCTCTTATTGTATTTCTTTGATTTTTCTGTCAGTGGCCCAATTGCAAGTGAACCAGGAACCAGGGGTTGGGGACCACTGTCTTGAATGACACAGCCGCCTCAAAGATGTGCTCCAAAAAATCTAGGTGGCGCATTCTCTTCTCTAACAACCAACACCAAATAATTTCATTGGTTTGTTGAGTCTTGAATATGCTTAATTAGTCGACCAAAGGAAGTGGAGGCGGGATTTATTCAACATAGGGAGGTGGAAGCCCCCCCCTTGATGAGTTTGCATTTCAAATTGAACATTGAAATGCATAAATAAATGTTGTGCAAATGAAAATGTATTACACCAGAGGGCGCTGTTTGTAATTTCATTTGAATTCAGACAGAAACACCACGACATTTTACAATGGAATACATTTTAAATTACTTTAAAATGAATTTAAAGCAAACCATGTATTGAAATGTCATTTTTAGGTATGAGAAAATTACAAAATAAATTTTCATGTTTTCATGTTTGGTCAAATTGCATATTGAATTGTAAATCGCAGAATGCATTGTCATTTAAGTTATGAAATCAAAAGCCCATTGTTTTATTCAGAATTTTATTTTAAAATTGTCATATTGAATTGTAAATTGTAATATTTAATTCTAAATTGTAAATTGTATTTTCATATTAAAAGCCTGAATTGCATGTTGAATTATAAATTGAAAAAAAAAATAAAACTTTCAAATTGCATGAATAATTTGCACATTAAACTGTCAATTGAGAATTGCATATTACTTAGAATTGTAGTAAAAAAAACTTTCCATATTTAACAGCAAGCCTATTATTTTAAGCAGGACATTCTTTTTGATGTCATGCCATTTTAATACTATGAAAAAGGGGATACACAACAAGGTCCATTTTAAGTGGAAAAAATAAAAATAGAGCTGAAAACAGACTGTTTTTATTCTTCTCTTATGAACTTCAGTCTCGGTGTAAAATGTACTTATTTCCTCATTTTTAATGTACAGCAGCAAGTGTCAGGGTTGACGTGCGAACACAAAAGCAGACGGTATTAATAAATGAAAAGGCTTTCATTTATGAAAATGAAAAGTCTTTCATTTATTTGAATCAGTACTCGAAATCAGAACACAAATCCATGAAGGTAAAAAAAAAAACACCCGACAACCAGTGCAGGGGAGACGAAGACTTATAACCAGGAGGAGGGGATGATGTAAGTGAAAACAGGTGTGCCAATTAAGGAGGGAGAGAACACACACTAGGAGGGCAGTCTCAAGAGACCTGAAAAAAACAGGAGAAACACAGGATGTACAACCAACAACAAAATAAAACAGGAAGTGGACACCAAACACAAAACCAAGAAATGTCCTGGGCCCATAACCCCACAGTAGCCCCCCCTCAAGGCGCGCCGCCTGGCGCAGGGGGAAGCCTGTCCCGGTGCCGCCGATTGAAGTCCCTGATGAGCGCAGGATCCAGAATCCGCGAAGCAGGCTCCCAGGACCTCTCCTCAGGCCTGTACCCCTGCCAGTCCACCAGATACTGTTGGCCACGTCCCCGTCGCAGAACGTCCAGCAGGCGATGGACAGTGTAGGCCGGCTGGCCATCAATGATGCGGGGAGGGGGTGGCGGAGAGGAAGGCCACTGCAGGGGACTCGTAACATGCGGCTTCAGCTGAGAGACATGGAAGACCGGGTGGATGCGCAAGGACCTGGGCGAGCGCAGCTTGACCGCCACAGGATTGATGACCTTCAGGATCTCGAAAGGACCGATGTACTTGGGGGACAGCTTCTTGGATTCCGTCCGAAGCTTGATGTGTGAAGTGGACAGCATGACGGATTGGCCTGGTAGGTAAGTAGGTGCCGGAGTGCGTTGACGATCTGCCAGCCTTTTGTTGGCAGCCCCCGAACGCAACGGGGCCGCCCGAGCCTCCCGCCAAACACGCCGACAGCGGCGGTATAGGTGCTGAACCGACGGAACGGCCACCTCCGTCAGGGCGCAGTTTACCGTCAGATACCCCTCGCTGAGACAATACCGCACCCACCCCCGTATCAGAGGAATCCACCTCAACAATAAACTGCCTGGAAGGGTCAGGTTGGGCCAGGATAGGTGCAGAGGTAAAAAGATGCTTAAGCCTGTTGAAGGCGGCCTCCGCCGCCTCCGTCCAGACGAACAGTGAAGAGGTAGAGGTGAGAGCCGTGAGGGGCGCGGCCACCGAGCTGTAGCCACGGATGAAGCAACGGAGGAAGTTGGCAAATCCCAGAAACCGCTGTAATTGTTTCCGGTTAGCAGGTGTAGGCCACTCCACCACCGCTTTCACCTTAGCCGGATCGGGTCTCACCTCACCCTCTGCTACCACAAACCCCAAAAAACGAAACAGACGGAGAGTGGAACTCACACTTCTCCGCCTTCACAAATAATTTATTCTCCAGTAACCGCTGGAGCACCAGACGAACATGCCGCCGATGTTCGCTGGCGTCCCTGGAAAAAAACAAAATATCATCCAGGTACACAAAAACACAACAATGTAGAAAGTCTCGTAATACATCATTAATCATAGCCTGGAACACAGCAGGAACATTACAGAGGCCAAACGGCATAACCAGGTACTCGAAATGTCCTAAAGGAGTGGTGAAGGCGGTCTTCCATTCGTCACCGGCTCTGATGCGCAGGTCCAGTTTGGTGTAAATCCTGGCCTCCTGCAATGCCTCAAATGCTGAGTTCATTAAAGGCAGGGGGTAACTGTTTCTGACAGTGATCTCATTTAGCCCTCGATAATCAATACATGGTCAGAGAGACCCGTCTTTCTTCCCAACAAAAAAAAACCCGGACCCCACTGGTGATGAAGACGGTCTGATAAGTCCAGAATTCAGAGACTCAGCAATATATTGTTCCATAACCTCCCTCTCGGGTTTAGACAAACTATATAACCTGCTCTTAGGCAAGGTAGCGCCAGGTTGAAGCTCTATAGCGCAGTCATATGGCCTGTGAGGCGGTAAGGAGAGAGCTCGTGATTTGGAGAACACCTCAGCTGGGTCGTGGTATTCCGGCGGTACCCCGGATAGGTCAGGTGAGGGCGTCCGCCCTACTGGGACAGCGGGGTCTTCCCCAGGAGGCCGAGCTGAGCGCAGACAGGTGGTGTGACATCTCTCACCCCAGCCGGAGACCCAACTGGAGGGCCAGTTGATGACTGGGTTATGCGCCATAAGCCAGGGGTAACCCAGAACCAGTGGGTTCTGGGCGGAGGAAAAAACGAAAAAACGGGTAAGTTCGTGGTGATTGCCAGAAATAATCAGATGAATGGGTTCGGTGATATGTGAGATGGTGGCTACCTCTTGACCGTTGAGGGAGACCACTTGTAAAGGACGGGGCAACAACTCGCACTTAAGACCGACCTCTTTAGCTAGCTCGGCGTCCATGAGGTTCTGCTCTGCTCCTGAATCCACCAAAGCTTTAACCAAAACCCCCCTCCCATGGAACATTACCCGAATCTTTAATAAGCAGGCAGCAGGTTTAGGAATAGTGAGCGCCGAATCACCGCTCGTCAGCGCGCCCACTCTTACTGACGAGCAGAGGTGTTCTGCGCACTCCCTGCAGAAATGACCCCGCCTACCACAGTAAAGGCACTCACCTGCCGCCATCCGCCGTCGTCGTTCAGAAACAGACAGTCTGCCCTGTCCGAGCTGCATGGGTTCCTCCTGCACTTGTAACGGGGGTTCTGCGGGAGAAACAGCACAGTCAGGTGAGTTGGTGGGCCTGCGATGTAGGCGGGGAACCACCCTGCCATGCTCCTCCTTGTGGTCCTGTAATCGGTTATCTATCCTGATAACCAGGGCGATGAGGGGTTCCTAGGTAGATGGTAACTCAAGTGAGATTAGTCTGTCCTTTAATTCCTCGGACAGTCCTTCGACGAAAGCGTCCGTGAGCGCAGTAGTGTCCCAACCACTAGTGGAGGCCAAGGTCCGGAACTCTATGGCGTAATCCGCTGCCCTTCTCTCCCGCTGTCTTAATTTCGATTAAGCGCACGAGCTGCCTCTCTGCCAGGCTTGGTGTGATGAAATACCTGCTGGAAAGCCTCCAGGAAAGCCGAGAGAGATGCGCAGGTAGGGGCTCCACGCTGCCACTTGGCGGTAGCCCATGCTCCGGCTCTGCCGGTAAGGTGAGAAATAATGAAGGCCACCTTGGCTTGTTCCGTAGGATAATGAGGAGCCTGTAACTGGAAATGGAGCTCACACTGGGTAATAAAGGCCCGGCAGTCCCCGGAAAACCTTTCTGGGCGGGCCAGCTGTGCAGCAGGAGCGACAGGAACTCCATCCAAGGTCCCCTGGACCGGCGTGGGAGGCAATGGGCGTGGCGAAGGGAAAGACGGTGGATGTTGGACCCACTCCGCCAGTTGTTCAAACCGCTCTCCCAACGCGGCAAATTGTCGCTCCTGATGTCTTGACATCTCCAGCAACCCTTGACGAAGACAAGACGTCTGCTCCTCTTGCTAGCGGAGTAGTGCCCGTAACGTCTCCGCATCTGCTGTGTCCATGTTACTGGTCAGGTGGTAATGTCAGGGTCGCTCCCTGCTTGTATAGATTGGAATAACGGAGAACAAGCTGTCCCTGTCCACAGAGCAGAGGAGCAAGTTTCTGGAAGCCCGGAACGCAGTGGAGGAACATGACAAGCAGCTACAGAAGTTTCACCAGCTGTATGCAGCACAACCCCCCGCAGCTGCTGCCTCATCCACCACAAGCATCTCTGTCATTGCCACTTTACCTGCCCCTGACAACACCAGCACCGCCCCCAGCATCAACCCCGCTTCTAGCAACAGCACACACTCCTGGGCTAAAGCCACCATATAAAAACGAAAGCTCAAAGAACACAGCTCAGGGGGAGAAGCAAAACACCCAAGGGTGCAAAATCTCCCCAGCTGTAGCGAACCCCTCCAAGGACACAAAAAAATACAAAAAAACTTTCTGCACAGCAGCTATGAAGTCACCATCAAGAGGACTGTTTATGACAGCGTTGAACAGTTTACCTTTGTTGATGACGACATGCAAACAAGCTCACATTTAAAACAATAACGCGCATGTTTATTCAGGTGAAACTAGTGTGTCGTCATACTTTCTTATACAACTTTGCATCCATCCGTTTTCTCCAGCCATAAGGACATGGGCAGCCGCTTAAGCAAAGCTGGCCCGATTTTCATCTCCAAAGGCCACTTCCTCTGTCGGGGAATCCCAAGGAATTTCTGACAGTCTCTGACAGTCTCTCTCTTGTTGTTCTAGTTTGTAAGCACTAAACAGAAATGGAAATGAAAATAGTAAATGAAACACAAAAACTCAGATTAACCTGAAAGTTGTTTTAAAGTGATCTCAAATATTTTTTTCCGTGAACATTTAAAAGACGGTACAAGAACAGAGACAGGAATATTAGCAAACAATAATGGAACGACCACAATCGTTTATGTAAATTCTACTGGCACTAGTACTTGTTGCACATGTGGCAATCTGCACAACTTAGTGTTCGACTCGTTTCCATCTTTCAACATGGAAACAAGAACCGAAAAAAATCAATGTTAAGGGTTAGCGACGTCTTTAGCAATTTTGTCACCTTGTTGTGCAGTGGGAGTTCCTCCATGGTAAGGAAGCAGATGCTGGTCAACTCCATGACCACATTACTGTCCATCAGGAGTATTTTCCTCTGTAACTAAAGGAATATGTCCAAATACTTTCTATAAACAAAAAGAACTGGGTACTGTGTGCAGTCATTCTTACACACATTCAAGAGTCTTGAGTGTTTATAAGCAGCTCTGAAGTTCACTTTTCAGGTCAGGTACAGCTTCCAGGATGATTCTGTGGATAAAAGACAAGGATTGTGTCAGTGGACATCATCAAAGGACAAACTTCTTATAAACTAGGGTTTAACTGTAATGTTTTGTTCTAGTTTAGAAACGTAAACATTCAATCATTTTATCAGATGTACACTAGATGGAACCAATTAACGAAATGATGGAACCAGGACAGTTTATGACCTGTGCTACAGGGGGCGTAGGGGTTTAATTTTTTCAAGGTAGATTCCTAACCAATTCAATTCAATCACAATTGCACTACTGTCCAGCTCATCCCCTTGTATAGGAGACAAAGCATAGAAGATATTGATTGACAATAGTCTACAGCCAATCTGGACACAAAACGCAATGTACTGTAAAAAAAAATGTAAATAAAATAAAACTGCACAAAAAACATCTGCAAGACTGCGGAAAATGATTATTTTTGCCTTGTGAAAAGTTTATTTCCTTATGCCTCCCTCCAATGCATTTCTCCTCTGGTCTTATAATGAAGTTTTGGCGCAATTTCAATGAGGAATATACTGTCGCCAATCATGCCTTACCCTCAGGGAGTTATTTGTTTTGTAGATCTTCCATTTGAAAAATAAGAGTCTGTCTATGTTATGTCTGTCAATTCAGTAAGAACACTCAATCTACTATAATGGAGATCAAAAGTTTGGGCACCCTAGATAAAATGTTATATTCTTGTGCATAAAGAACTCAAGGAAAGATTGAACAATCTAAAGGCATCCGTTTGCAGATGTTTACAGATGAGACATTCTTTAAAAAAAAAATAGTCTTTATTTCCATCATTTACCCTTTTAGAATAAGAGAAAACAAAATAATGGTGTGTGCAAAATTTTGGGCACTTTGCACTTTATTGTATGCTCCCCTTTGAAAAACCTGAGACCTGACAGTGTCATGGATTGTTGACAACCAGGGCTTGCAAAGATCAGGTGATTTCAATCTGAAAGACTGTAAATAATCTGATCATCTGACCTCGCCCCAACAATCAGCATCATGGGTTCTTCCAGCAGTTGTCCAGAACAATGAAACTGGAAATAGTTGATGATCACAAAGCAGGAGAAGCTCTAAGAAGATAGCAAAGCCTTTTCTGATGCTGATATCCTCTGTTCAGAATGTCATTAAGAAGTGGCAGTCAACAGGAACAGTGGAAGTTAAAGCAAGATCTGGAAGAGCAAAGGTGATGCATTTTGGAAACAAGTTCTGTGGACCGACCCGGTTCAAATGGAACTGGCTGCAATGAGCAAAGGTACGTTTGCAGAAGAAAGGGTCCGGAGTTTCATGAAAAGAACCTCTGTCCAACTGTTAAGCATGGGGGTGGAGCAATCATGCTTTGAGTTTGTATTACAGCCAGCGGCACAGGAAACATTTCACCAGTAGAAGAATGGATTCCACCAAATTTTGGACACTAAGTTGATACCATCTGTGAAAAAGTTAAAGTTAAGGAGAGGATGGCTTCTACAAATGGATAATGATCCTAAACACACCTCCAAATTCACATTGTCTTACATTATCTTCCCAATCACCTGACCTCAACATCATTGAAAATCTATGGATAGACCTGAAAAGAGCAGAGTGGAACAGACATCCCAGAAATCTGAAAGAACTGGAAGACTTTTGGAAAGAAGAATGGATGAAGAAACCTCAGACAAGAATTGAGAGACTCTTGGCTGCTACAGAAACTTTTACAAGCTGTGACACTTGACAAGGGACCTTGTACTCCCCACAAGGTACTAACTCTGCAGGGTGTCCAAACTTTTGCACACACCATTATTTTGTTTCCGTTATTTTGCAAACTTCAATGATGGGAGTAAAGCTTCATTTTTTTGACATATTAAAAAAATGTCTCATCTGGAAACTGATGCCTTTAGGAGATTTTTCAATCTCCTCTTGGGTTCTTTATGCACAATAATAGAATGTTTTACCTGGGGTGCCATAACTTTCATTCCCCACTGTATCTATTGAGAACTGATATAAATTAATGTTGTTTGCTTTTTAAAACTTGTTTATCTGTTATGTTAAGGTTTAGACTATTAGCGAGAGAAAAGTGCAATGACACATTGTCAACTCACCTATGAGTTCCACTATCTTGTAATCTTCATTTCTCAGTTAGTGAGTGACATTTTCATATCCTTCTTGTATTTGCACTTGTTTGAAAAAAACTAATGATATGTCAGAATTGGTGTACGCATCCCTCAAAAAAATGTTTGTAATAATAAATGTTAGAAAGTAAAGGATTGCTCTTAAAAAGCTGAACAATGTCATTTGAAGATAAATTGATCTAAAACAGGGCGCAGGATTTAGTGCAATGGAAAGAGTGTCATAGCTCTCAAATTTTCTGTACACTGCAGTGACATTTTATATTTATATATCGTCATTTGTTTTTATAATTGAGTTCTTCCAACCATGTCAAACATGGATTCTTTAATCAGACCACATGTCAGAATTCATCATTTGAGGGCTATGTTTCTGCAAACATCTTTGGCATCAGCACTCACAGCATTCCTTATGTTTGTCTTGTTAAAAATTTCTGACTGGTGAGTCAAACATTCATGTAAAGGCCTTTTTTCTTTAAATTTCAGGCTAAAGCTCTTTCCACATTCACACAGGTCAGCTCAAAAGCCTGCATCACATGCTTCCCCACCTCCCTCCATCATTTCAATTTTGCTTTGCCTCTTTTCATTTGTATTCCCTGTGACCCATCAAGTCACTCTGTGTGTCCAGGGCAACTTGCCCTACATCTGTAAATTCTGCTTCCAAGTTGTGATTGCGTTTGGGTGCTGTGTATGTGTGTGTACTGGACTCAGATAGCACTGAGATGAATTTCTGGCCTTCCCTATCTCTACAAAACAGGCACAGGCAGACTTTAGTATCACTCTGTAACCCACAATAGACCTAAAACGACCTAAAAAGACATGACAATTATGCTGACTTCATGATTTAATATACATTTGTGCCATAGAGAGCATAAAAATTCAGTTTTCAGCATAAAAAACAGTTCCCAGTGTGGATTTTACCTTGAAATCAGGTCTTCTATCAAACGTGGTAAAAAGAGGATAAGACACCACATGTGACTGTCTGTCCAATTTATGGCATTTTCATTGTTTTTTAGATTTAGAATCACAGATGGCTTGTTCTTTGCATTTATAAAGCCATAATCAAAGTTTAATCTTCTGTTGCTTGTTCCAATGAGAATAGTTTGTCTTCAAATACAAACTGTCAACTATCAACTTGACTTCCAAAGGAGCAACCCAACATCATGCATGACGTTCCTGAAAAATTACATTTTGTGCGCTTTTCAAACTCATCTTCATGAAAGACCTGCTGAGCAGTGTATTTGTCAGCTAAGCAAAAATGCATCAGCAAATATTCACAAAAGGAATGGCATGCAAGATTGTCTGCTATCACTCACAGCAGACACTCACATTTAATATTGCATATTAAATTGACATTGTGTTTTTGTATCAGTGTTCAAAATAAGTTGCAAAACAGTGCCCCCGATGTAATGCATAGCATCGTGTTTTATGTGCATCAAAATTCATTTTAAAATACAGACGCATATCGGGTTAGGGCCTTGTTGAGCATTTGCGCATTTTGTTTTTATTTCTTAATTTGTCATATTGAATTGAAATATTTAATATTAAATTCAACAGACTACTTATTTCCTATTAAAGAACTGACTACGGCTTTTGTAGACCTTAAGGCGGAGAATGACCACCTTTTTTACTGGTGCCAAACATTCGGCTGCTATGGCATGGAGGTAAATCACATCACGTGAACACATCTTTGTCTCAACAGTCTTCTGTGTTTTGCTGTGAAACACTTCTACAGGGTTTGCAGGGCTGGCTGATAAATGCTTCATGACCAAGATTTCTGTAAAAACGGGACATAATTCTGAGGAAGAGGCGGAGGCGTTCGGATCCATATGCAGGCAGGATGTTTAATAAAGCAAGGGCAAAGACAAAAAACCGAGGTCAAGGCCAGGCAGGAGTCAGGGACAAGAAGCGAGACAGGAAAACAACTAAACAGGCTAAGGTCAAAACACTAGACAGCAAAGAAGATAACGCTCGGAATCGAATGCAAGGCAAAACAATACTTCGCAATAAACAAAAGGCCAGATGGGTCTTATAAGGAGTGGAGTTAATGTGGAGATGGAAAACAGCTGGAGTGACGTGGGGGAGTGTGTGGAGAGAGTTAATATTCAGGAGAGGACTCCCTCTGGTGGTCGGAGGTGGAGCTGGAGGTCCAAGTCCTGACAATAATAAATTAACCCTTGTATGGTTTTCGGGTCTGTGGGACCCGTTTTCAGTTTTTTTTATCCGTAGAAAAATGAAACAATTTTTTTTAACAACCTGAAATTCATTAGCCTTGGCTCATTTTCTGTGAAGAACATGAATCAAAACACATTTTCATTGACCGCATACTGTACACCCACCCTACACATATACATTACATACAGCAAAAATACGAACACCACACAAGGGTTAATGAACAATCTTAATATTGTAAAACAAAACTTTTTTTGTAAACGCAACTAGATTATTTAGTTACCTGTTAAGAGTAGTCACAACCTTTTATATATAAATTAACAGAAATATATTTCAATTAATTTAGAAAAAAACACCATGTGTTCACTTACATGAGGTACGAAGGTGTGGTGCACCTCTAGCACTTGTAGGAAGATGGCTCTAAATCTTGTCTTCATTGTTCCAAAAGTCTGCTCTATAATTGAGCGTGGCCTGGAAGGACACTGATCTTCATTGACCCATTTGCAGGGACTCCTGGGAGTGGGTGTTGAAGGCACGGGTTGCACTGTCTGCAAGGATGAAATGTCCTGAAAGAAGATAAATGACTGTCTGTAAAGTGGACTGTGGCGGAGCAACCTGGAGTCGTGAACTGACAGAGAGAAATTCAGAAAAAATAAATTTTATGCATAAGAGAGTGGTTTATTATTTTTTTTCAATGCTACTTTTATTGAAATCAAATAAGGTAAACGTAAAAAAAAAAAATTCTTGCATTTAAAAAAGGTCACAGGAAAACCAAGAATGTTTAAAATTATTTATAATTTAAAAAATAGTCTATATTATTATGTATAGATTTTTATTCTCAGAAGTAGGTAAGTACTTTTACTGAGTTTCATTTACTAGAGTAAATTTTGAGAAATTCAAAAATTGCATTTTTCTAAACAATTTTGGATACTCTACAAACCCATGAATTTACAATAGTAATTGTAAATTTTACAACATGCAATTAAGTTGCTAAAAAAATATACATAAAACCAGCTAAAACTAATACGTCATTCCTGGGAGCTTTTCTAAAGAACTTGTAAACAGTACCTGCACATCGTTATGTCTCATCCTGAATATGACTGTGATACAGCTGTTTCAACTCCTCCAAGATTAAAAACATTTACAACCAAAATACTCACAGAATCTCGAGCTCCACAGCACGCTTTGCTTCTCTGTTCGGGATAGACATTATTGCATTACATTAAATGCTTATTACATGTATTAGCGACACTGTTCAGTGTGTTGTTGCTGATAATCTGGGGGCTCACGGGCTTGCTGGTTTTGTCAAAAGTTTTAGGAAAATAGTTGTTTTTGTACAGCTGAGCTTTGTAAAATTCAGGATCAAGAGGTGAAATCAGGACCTTTCGTGACTAGAACCAAGGACTATCACAGACTTCATGTTAAAACAGCACTTGAAAGAGGGGTAAGCTGGTTTGGTGTTAGATCATCTTGTGCTTTGTGTCAAGGTTGACATGAGGACACAAATGCAGACGGCAATAGTAATTGCAAAGTTTCTCATTTATTTGAGCAAAGTTCTCGAAACTGAACACAAACTCATGAAGGTGCAAAAACCACCCGACAACCAGTGCAAGGGAGACGAGGACTTATAACCAGGAGGAGAGGATGAGGTAAATGCAAACAGGTGTGCCAATTAAGGAGGGAGGGAACACACACTAGGAGGGAAGTGTCAAGAGACCTGAAAGAGCAGTAGTGAAACACAGGAAGTACAACCAACAACAAAATAAAACAGGAAGTGAATACCAAACACAACAAACAACCAATGTCCTGGGTCCATAACCCCACAGTAACCCGCCCCCTGGGGAAGCCTGTCCCGGTGCCGCCGATTGAAGTCCCTGATGAGCGCAGGATCCAGAATCCAGGACCTCTCCTCAGGCCTGTACCCCAGCCAGTCCACCAGATACTGGAGGCCACGTCCCCGCCGCCGAACGTCCAGCAGGCGACGGACAGTGTAGGCCGGCTGGCCGTCAATGATGCGGGGAGGGGGTGGCGGAGAGGAAGGCCACTGCAGGGGACTCGTAACATGTGGCTTCAGCTGAGATACATGAAAGACCGGGTGGATGCGCAAGGACCTGGGCAAGCGCAGCCTGACTGCCACAGGATTGATGACCTTCAGGATCTCGAAAGGACCGATGTACTTGGGGGACAGCTTCTTAGATTCTGTGTGAAGCTTGATGTGGGAAGTAGACAGCATGACGGACTGACCGGGTAGGTAAGTAGGTGCCGGTGCGCGCCGACGATCTGCCAGCCTCTTGTTGGTAGCCCCTGAGCGCAACAGGGCCGCCCAAGCCTCCCACCAAACACGCCGACAGCGGCGGTAGAGATGCTGAACCGACGGGACGGCCACCTCCGTCTCCTGCTCGGGAAACGGGGGGGGTTTGTACCCCAGGGAGCACTGAAACCAGAAGCAGATGAGGTGAGGGAGTTGTGCGCATATTCCACCCATGGCAACAGGGAGCTCCAGGAGGTCTGGCACCGGGAACAGTTACACCGGAGGGCTGCCTCCAAGTCCTGGTTAGTCCGTTCCGCCTGACAATTGGTCTGTGGGTGAAAACCAGAAGACAGGCTGGTAGTAGCGCCGAAAGCCCCACAGAACGCCTTCCAGACTTGTGAGATGAACTGAGGACCTCCATCCGACACCATGTCTGTGGGGATGCCATGCAGCCTGAAGACATGTTTTATGACCAACCTAGCAGTCTCTGCAGCAGAAGGGAGTTTGGTCAGAGCCACAAAATGGGCAGCCTTAGAAAATCGGTCCACAATGGTGAGAATAACGGTTCTCCCGGCAGAAGGAGGTAGTCCGGTAACAAAGTCTAGAGAAATGTGTGACCAAGGCCGACCCGGGATGGACAGTGGATGTAATAGTCCAGCAGGTGGGTGTGTACTGACCTTGTTCTGGGCACAAACCAGACAACCTGAAACATAGTCCCGGACGTCTTTGGTCATACTGGGCCACCAGAAATGGCGTCGCAGATAAGAGCCAGTCCTGCGGATTCCCGGGTGGCAGGTGAGTTGAGTTGTATGAGCCCGCTGTCTTAATTTCATAAGTGCCCGAGCCGCCTCTCTGCCTGGCTTAGTATGATGAAATGCCTGCTGGAAGGCCTACAGGAAGCCGAGAGAGACGCGCAGGTAGAGGCTCCACGCTGCCACTCGGCGGTAGCCCATGCTCCGGCTCTACCGGTGAGGTGGGATATTATGAAGGCCACCTTGGCTTGTTCCGTAGGATAACGAGGGGCCTGGAAATGGAGCTCACACTGGGTAATACAGGCCCGGCAGTCCCCGGAGTCCCCGGAAAACCTCTCCGGGCGGGCCAGCTGTGCAGCAGGAGCGACAGGAACTCCATCCGAGATCCCCTGGACCAGCGTGGGAGGCGATGGGCGTGACGAAGGGAAAGGCGGTGGATGTTGGATCCGCTCCGTCAGCTGTTCAAACTGCTCACCCAACGCGGCAAGCTGTCACTCATGACGGCTTGACATCTCCAGCAAACCTTGGCGAAGACAAGCCATCTGCTTCTCTTGCTGGCGGAGTAGTACTCGTGACCTCTCCGCGTCTGCTGTGTCCATGTTTACTGGTCGGATGGTAATGTCAGGGTTGACGTGAGGACACAAATGCAGACGGCACTCGTAAATGCAAAGTTTCTCATTAATTTGAGTAAAGTTCTCGAAACTGAACACAAACTCATGAAGGTACAAAAACCACCCGACAACCAGTGCAAGGGTGACGAGGACTTATAACCAGGAGGAGAGGATGAGGTAAGTGCAAACAGGTGTGCCAAATAAGGAGGGAGGGAACACACACTAGGAGGGAAGTGTCAAGAGACCTGAAAGAGAGTAGTGAAACACAGGAAGTACAACCAACAACAAAATAAAAGGAAGTGAATACCAAACACAACAAACAACCATTGTCCTGGGTCCATAACCCCACACTTTGACTGATAGTCTTTCCCATTTTAATATTACAAGTGGTTATACTCCTGAAATAGTCCACGACCTGTTTGAAGGCATAGTTCCTGTGGAGCTAGCACAGTGCATTCGAGTGCTTATATCTAAAAAGTTATTTACACTTGAACATCTGAATAATCTTGTCCATGCAAAAGAGCAGATAAAACAAATCAGCTTCACTTATATCCTAAAACTCTGGTGAAAAAGAACGTACATTAGGTGGGAATGCCCATAAAAATTGATGTCTTCTCCGGTAACTCCCTTTAACCTTTGGAAAACTAGTTCCTGAGAGAGCCTGCTTGGCAAGTTATTTTGGTTTTGAAAGACATCACTGAATTGGCGATTGCACCTGTTCAGTCTCTGGAGTCAAATGCATATCTGGACTGTAAAATATCTGAGCTTCAAAGACATTGTCAAAAACCTTTGCAGATTAAAGGTTGTTGCCAGAGCACCACTTTTTGGTGCACTGTTGAGAGATTATTAAGTGCTTTGGCCCACTTGTGGCATTATGGACTATGTGCTTTAAGGCTAAACGTAGTAGTAGTTAGGCATACAAATAACTTCACAAACATCACACTGTCACTTGCAGCTAGGCACCAGTTAGCAGTTTTATATACTTTTGTCATGTGTTGTGTTTTGAGCCAGTGTTTGTTTGCTTTTTGTCTATATTATCTTTGGTTCTCGTTTCAGTGTCTTGTCTTCCTCCTGGATGTTTTCCTCCATAGGCTGATCACCACTCCTCCCTGATGTGTTTCACCTGTGCCCTATCGTCAGTTCTTTTCCCCTTTCAGTATGTAATGAGTTTCCTCTCCTCACTTCCCTGCAGGTTTGTTTCGTTTCTTTGGCTCCCCAGCGGCTCTGCTCTGGCTAGGGTTTTGGGTCATGTGTGTTAAGTTAAGTTAAGTGTGTTAATTTAGTGCGTGAAATTGAATTTTCCTTTTCATCAGTAAATTTAACATAATTATGTTGATTTCTTTCAAGTTAAGTCTACCATATATTGTTTTATTTGGTGTTGTTTCATTCAGTTTACTTCTTGTTGGACTTAATGATGAATTGTTCTTTCATCTTAAACAAGTAAGTTGTGTGGGACTGGTTGACATAACTGAAAAAAAGCAACATCTAATTTTTTTGAGTGTACCGACATGTCCTTCGCGATTGACCGGTCGATCTTGATCGACGTAATAAACACCCCTGGTTTACAGGATAATTTGATTTACAGTGGCTTGCAAAACTATTCATACCCCTTGGACTTCTCTACATTTTGTCACATTATGACCACAAACATAAATATATTTTATTGGAATTTTATGTGAAAGACCAACACAAAGTGACACACACTTGTGAAGTGGAAAGAACATTATACAAGAGTTCAATTTTTTTACAAATAAAAAACAGAAAAGTGCAGTGTGAAAAAGTATTCAGCCCCCCTGAGTCAATACTTAGTGGAACCCTCTTTTGCTGTAATTCCAGCTGTAAGTCTTTTGGGGTTTGTCTCTACCAGCTTTACACATCTACAGACTGAAATCTTTGTCCATTCTTCCTTCAAAACAGTTCAATCTGAGTCAGATTAGATGGAGAGCGTTTGTGAACAGCAGTTTTCAGATCTCTCCACAGATTCTGGATTGGATTTAGGTCTGGACTTTGGACCATTCCAACACATGAATCCGTTTCATTTTGACCATTCCATTGTAGCTTTGGCTTTATGTTTAGGGTGGTTGTCCTGTTGGAAGGTGAATCTCCGCCCCAGTCTCAAGTGTTGTTCAGACTTCAACAGGTTTTCCTCCAATATTGCTCTGGATTTGGCTCCATCCATCTTCCCATCAACTCTAACCAGATTCCCTGTTCCTGCTGAAGAGAAGCAGCCCCAGAGCATGATGCTGCCTCCACCATGTTTGACAGTAGGCTTTGCATTAGGCCAAAAAGTTCCATTTTGGTCTCATCTGACCAGAGCACCTTCTTTCACATGTTTGCTGGATCACTCACATGGCTTATTGCAAACTGCAAACAGGACCGGTCTCTCAGGACTCTCTCCTGTCTGTGGAAAGGACAGCATGACTATTGACCAGGATGCGCTGTTCCTAGTGCGCTTCGACTGCATTATGCTGCAGGACCAGCTCACATACAACAGGGTCTGCAGCGATATCTGTTACCCACCCAACCCATCTTGAACCACGGACCAATGCGTTTAACAGTTTGTGTAAATCCTTGTATGTTTGCATATAGTAGTATAATCACAACCAAGCTTCAGGTGTGCATTGTGTTTCCTATATAAGAGCATATTTATTTAGAGAAAAGTTTGAAACGTCTGTTGCACTTTGTACAAAAACATTAATACCATGGCCTGGGTCTTATTTTTGTGACGATCAAAGTTTTTTTTCTTTTTAAAATTGAACCAAATCTAAGCATGTTGTGGTCATTTTATTATATCTGCTAAGCCATGACTCAGTGTTTACTGTCCAATACTCTTTATGTACACTGAACAATGGTAACAGGCTAGCGTAGCATCTCTAGCCTAAATCATTAATTGTAACGATCTAAATATTGTCATCATTGTTTGCTTCTTAGTATCATTAGACAAGTAAAATACTTTGTGATTCTGTGGATGTTATTGGAGGCGGAGCATCAGAGGTGTACAGACACACAAACAAACCCACATAATAAAAAAAAAATTACTTCATCTTCTGCCTGACTGATCCATTTAATTTCTGAATAACTGTTGGTTCCCACAAAAGGTCATCGACTGACCTTTAGCTCCACTTTCAGGTAACAAAAATCTCAGCTGAAATAGCTGGATGTGTATATGTGTGGCCCCTGCGACAGACTGGCGACCAGTCCAGGGGTGTACCCTGCCTTCGCCCATGAGTAGCCGGGTTAGGCTCCGGCAACCCCGTGACCCCGAAAGGGATAAAGCGGATTGGAAAATGAATGAATGTATATGTGTGTGTTTGTGTCTTTCGTTGGGCTTCCTGGCTTTATTTGTGCAATCCAGCCCTTCAGCAGAACGAAGCTGGCAGGCTCATTATCATCGGACTCCTCAGAAGCAGATAAGGTAGGGATCTATCGGCCTGAAATGATGGGACCTGAGTGGGCCTCTAATGGCAGTGGCTTATGCCAGACTGCCCTTGTAAGTGGATTTCTACGGCGATCTGCTGTTTGTTTATTTGAGTGTCTGTTGTTCTGGATGCACTCCATAGAGGATACAAATTACATTATTCACGGCAGGCAGGCTGGTAATGGCAAGGATGAATGATGGTCCCTATTTCTCTCCTGACAGAGAAGGTCGAGAGAGAAGCTCTATACAATTACACAGAAGTTTGTGTTCGATCTGCAGATAGCTACGGGTGAAGTGGTCGCTGCATGCAGGAAGCCTGGAAGAATGGCGTTTGGGGAAAGGTGGGCTTTACTCTCTCATTCCGTATGAAGTGCAGTGTTACTAAATGAATTTGCCTTTGCTAAATTACATTCTGAACTCAGATCTCAGGGGAAATGTGCGTTTTTTTTAAGCTGGGCCAAGATTGTTCCTCCTAAGTTCATATGGATTCCACAAACAGATTCTAAATTCAAGTGTTTCATGGTTCTCTTTTCTTCCTCTTTTGAACTATTTTTGTCTTCATCTTTCTTGTTAAAAAAATGAATTTAAAAAACTGAAGTCGGTGTCAAAGATGATCCCAACATTTCAGTTTTGATTAGAACTGAGTTGTTTTGCAAAGATAAGCAAACAACTGTTGTAAAAATATTTAGATTTAATCTAGCCTGACGTCCACTTTCGAGTCAATGGACGCTCAGTCAGTTGACACTGATGTCAACTTTAGCTTCTTCAACTTCAGTGGAGGTCATGCTTATCAGCACTCGTAACCCTCTGTACCACACACTAAGAAATAGGGTCTGTCGTTGAAGCAACAAGTTCAAAGCTGTGGGCAGAAAAGATCAATGTCAGAGCAAGTGCTAGAGAGGCCTCTGACTGTTGTACAATTGCGCAATTTTCTGAATTGAAGAAATGGGAAGATGTTGATTAAAAAAAGAGCATTAATATGTGCAGATTGTGTACTGTCAAGTTTTATTACTATTCAGTTTAAGAAAGTAAGATAGAGGTAAAGCAGTATTGAATCTCTGCAATTGACAGCTGAGAGAAGTGTTGAGTTTTCTGAAGAAATAAAGCTGGTAATATTGGCAAAAGGATTAAGTAAAAAATTGTATTTTTGGACGATCTGACTGAGTGGTAGTGCCAGCATGTTGGCTCCTTACATTACATTGCTCGCTATTGCTCCTCCTTACATTCATTGTATTTGCTTTGGCCCTGCTCTCTGTATAGTGCACAGTCGCAGTCTATCATGTTGCTAGTTCATTGCAGGTCTTCTGCACATTCCAGCTGACATGTCAGTCCAAATCCACAGCAAGTTCTCACTACTTTGAGCATATTTTTGCCCACAACTAAGTTTCTGCCTCTGGTGCTCTCCTCCTCATCAGATAATTCTTACAAAACCTAGACTGCTTTTTGTGTCAAGCTCTTTGATTCCATGTTATTTGTTCCTTTGAAATACCTTTCATTCCTTTATATTTTTCTATATATTATCGAAAATATTAATTAAAATATTAGTCTTATCATGTAAAACATATCAAGATTTAAGTAAAAACTAAGGGTGTGGCGATTTGTTTTTTCGATTTGATTTATCTCATAATTTGTGGTCACCGAACCGATTTATAGTTGACAATCTGATTTGCCTCACTGTCCGAAAATGGATCCAGAACATCTTTCTCCAAAACCAGTGTGACTCAGAGAAAAATACCTGCTACTGAACAGTGCGCCTGGAGTTTTCCAGATTCATTGTATTTCTTCAAGATAATCAAGTGTAAATGAAATATGTGTACAAACAAACAAGTGAACAGAAATGAATGTCAAATCCATTCATATTCTAGTTTAAGTTCAGCTCACTGTTGTTTTTCCACATCAGAATAATCCAAGAAAACATACAAGAGTTTTTGATTAGCCTTGATTGATGCTATAAAACTTCAGAAAGGGATTTCCAACTTAAAACTACAACCTGTTTTTCTGATCCCATCCTCACCTCACTTTTTATGTCACTGTGTTCATCCTGTGAGGAGGAGCCTCTGAACATTGTTAATTGCTCTCTTCAGGCTCAGATCTTCTCTACGTCTGTATAGACTGCAATGGTGAGACCCAATCTGAAGAAGAGCAGTTTAAATGCTTTAAATCTTGACAATTACAGACCAGTGTCAAACCTGCCACGTTTAGGTAAAATTTTAGAAAAACTAGTTTTTATTCAATTAAATAATTGTATTAATAAAAATGATATATAGAAACATTTCAATCTGATTTCAGACCCCATAACTCCACAGAGATGGCACTAGTCCAGGTTATAAATTATCCCAGGTCCAACATTGACACATAACAAAAAAAAAAAAAACATTTCCTTTTTTTGGACCTGAGTGCAGCCTTTGACAGTTTATCAGGCTATTATTTTAAAAAGACTGCATGAAATAGTTGCCACTACTAGAATGGTCTTCAGATGGTTCGAATCCTACCTCACAGGAAGAAATTTTATTGTCATTGTAAATGATTTGTCATCTGGGAGGCAAAGACTGGCATACAGTATGCCACAAGGTTCCATCCTTGGTCCCACATTTTTGAACCTGTGTATATACTTTCGTTTGGTGATGTCTTAAGTTTCTCTCAGTCTCTGCTCTAATTAATCCCAAAGGTGCCAAGGGGCCAAGCCCAAGTCCTGAAAAACAAGCCCACACCATCAGTCCTCCTCCACCAAATTTCACACTCGGCATAGTGCAATCTGAAATGTACCATTCTCTATGAGCTGTCTGCAACCTCCAAACCCAGACTGGTCCATCAGATTTCCAGACGGAAAAGTGTGATTCATCCCTCCAGAGAAGGCGTCTCCACTGCTCCATCCAGTGGCGGCGTGCTGTACACCACTGCATCCAACGCTTTGCATTGCACTTGGATGCAGCTGCTCGGCCATGGAAACCCATTCCATCCAGAACAAATCTTTTAGCAAATGCAAATGTATTGTTTCGGTTTTCCCTCGTTTTAGTCAGAAAAGTGTTCTGGCATTTTTTGGTCTTAACTGTGAATGCTGAAACGTGTCATTAAAAACTAAGCCACTTCCTGTTCACGTTCAATTTGCAGTATTCAGTGGGTAATGCTCTTACAAGAGAAGAGAAAAATGAGTTATAAACAGAAAAAAAGCTCAGTAATACCAAGAAGAAATCAACTATATTAGTAAAGCATATCAGCCTTTTTGTTTTACTCAAAACGTTATTGACTCAGCAGTATCTTAGTGGTGCTTACATATTCTCAATGAACATTCAATCCCTTCTTCTCTGCAGAACTAGCATCACCATCATACTGTCAAACCAGGATGGATGACAGCATGCTAAAATCTTTCGACATGTCTGCTTCTCTGTTGGAGGTTGAATGTAGCAATAGAGGCAATGTTCCCTTCTTTCACAGAAATAGTCTGATATATGTAGCTCATAATCTGCAGTGGCACTGAGGGTGGAGACCTGGCTCATTCCAGCTTTGGAGACGTGCACTTTAATGAAGTAATTTATCTCTGATTTAAGCCTGTGCTATCAGGCCTTTCACCCACACAAAGCCCCCCCCTTCCACTTGTAGTCCGGTTACACCGATTCTGACAAAGAGTAGCACAACCGCACCAATGGGAGTTCAGATGCTCCGGTGCTTCTTGCTGTCTGTACATTAGATTCTACCAGGTCTATACTTTGCTTCATGACTTGAGTTTTACCCATTTTTTGTAAACTTGAGGTTATAATATCCTTGGAGATCTGGTCAACAAAGCTGCTTTCACTTAGGATGGTAAAAGTGCTATTGTGACCTAAATCTTCCCAAAGGTCTGATAATTCCCAAACCCTAGTTCCTAAAAAGCAAAACACAAGATGACTACAATGAAGGATTAACAAAAACAGGAATTTACTGAAAGGTTTTCAAAGAAAACTCCCTGTTACCCATCCCTGAAAGAATCACTGCAGACTTTTCTAGCAAGCCAGTCTCAGTCAAATGCCCATGTGTTCCACGACATTGCACTCTGAAATACAGTGTAACATATGCCAAACACGTTTTTGCATATATTACACATTCTGCTTCAATGGTAATAACAACGTTCATATGCACGATTTTCTGTTTCGTTCTCTTGGCTTGATCACATGATCAGACCTCTTCAGTTCCTTTAAACTGGGTCAGAGCAATGCTAATACGAAGCTTAATAAAACATGGTAAGTTCAATTTATATTATGATATTTATACATTAATAAATAGTTTACTTATTTGCATTATAATTAGTTTGTTTCTCAAAGAGTTTGATCTGCAGTTTGAACAATTATTTCTTATTTTTAAGGAAACAAAACCTCAAATTTTTAACTATGCTAATGTCTTTTGACTTATTTTCGATGTAAGCCTAATGCATGTAGGTTATGTTTAAATTAACTTTTAGAAAGTGACGTGTACGTTTCTAAATAAGTGCGGCAAGTGCAGAATTTTATCCTTGGTTGCAAGGGTTAGGTTGATACGTGCGACCAACAACAACATTAGCCTTGAACGCTTGTTCCATCAGTTTTTGTATTGGTTGTATATAAAAAAATTTGCAAATGACAGCAACCATGAATTAATATCACAAGCATTTTATATGTCGGTAGTATTGTAAATGTGTACATATCAATTAAACATGTTTTTTTTCCGGGAAAAATGTATTTTCATATTTTAAATATAGAATTTTCTCTTTTAAGTTGGAAACTATCATTAAGAAACATGTATTTTTAAATAGTATTTCAGTTTGAAATGTTTAAAATTTAGTGTGGGATCTTCTTTGATGCGGTGACTTTTGAAATTTTGTCGATTTTAGAGAACATGTCCAGGTCAACAACACATCAGTGCCCTCACTGCATGGCTCAGGTTTTATGTCATTTCATTGTTGTAGATCATTTTTCCCTTATTATGTTCTCCAGTGTGGAAAACTATTGAGCTTCAACACAAGGCAAACAGCTCGTCTAAAGAAATTGCAAGCCAGTGCAGCAGAGTTGGCTCAAAAAACAAAATCCTCAAGAAATAAAGCTTTTTACAAGTCTGCAGTTATAGTCTAAATACCGTAAGAAAACAGATCTGTATTTGAAGCTGTCAAAATACAGCTCGGAAATCCTCATTTGACAGATCTCAACATGTTTTTCTTTTACACACAAAATGTTACTACATTTCAAAGACGGTTATTATCATTCAGTGGCAGCCAGATCACCAGCCAGTAGCTGGTCAGTAGCTCTGACTGGATGATGTGTGAGGGCCCGGTCACACTGCCTGAACGCTGCTGGAACGTACCTGGAGCAGCGCCAATTTTGACAACGCTCGTCACCGCGCACAAAATGGAGGAAAAAAAAATCTAACACACGGGCGTTGGCATAGCGATGCACCGCTGAAGCCGGCGTAGAGCTTTAGCATTGGTTTTGTGGTAGCGATCTATTGCGAGTGTTGATGTAGCGTTGGTTGCTTCAGTGTAGGTATAAGATGTTCTGCGCATGCGGGCGTCTCTCAGGATCCTTACGGTGGTAGTGATATGGTGTGGGTGTTGCTCACTGTTCACTGTTGTCCTAGTTAGCTCTGGGAACTTGTGTGTGTGCACAGACACATAAAACATTAAAGGGAATAGTGGCCCAAGAGTCCATGGTGGCCGGGATCACCAGATTGCCTTCCGGTCATCGCTGGGCTCCCGGCCAGTCTCAACAGCCATTGTCAAGGGTCCGCGCTGCTACTGTACTATTTCTAATGATCAGATGCTGGGAGTGGGACGGCATGCTCGGGGGATGACGATCTGAAATTGGCCGATGACCAGACAATTTTGGGGACCTTGGATAACCCCTTTCAGTCATCAGTCACGCTGCAGCCTTCTTGCCACCAACCCGCCACCAGACTGCCACCACATGACCTCAAAATGTGCCCGGGCCACCACTGTTTGATGTCAAAAAATCATCTGGCCTCTACTTAATTTTAACTTTTTCCTAAAATCTCAGCAGCCACCATGAGGCATGTAAGAAAATGTGACTGCTGCCACCCAATTACAGATGCCACAGCGAAGTCACTGGCCAATTTAGGTCACCGCACGGTGGCATTTTGGGAAATGTGACTGTAGCTATACTGAAATAATCCTGTAGAAGATTTTATGCACAGTTTATCCATAATATGTGCAACTGGAAACCAATTTCATGATTAATATGATTAGAAAGAACAGATGTGAGGAGCACGTCTTGCCTCAGCCCCGCCCACAGCAGTCTAAGTACACATGCTCAAGAGCGCCCTCTGTGTGACTGTGGTGAGTTCAAGTACCCTCGGACAGAATAACTCACAGGTTGGAATGTTTGCAAAACAACTATTTACCCTGAATTTGATGGAATTAAACAATCCTAAACCAAACACCTGTTACGTTCACACGACTTACCTTACATTGGATAATTTTTGCAAGATTGCCAGCAAAAAAAGGCGATCAACTCAAGGTGGACTTTATTCTCAAAAACAGGGTGGTGCTCTGCCTCCGACCCTTCCTATCAGAAACTAATGCTTGAAAAAGGTTGCTGAATTGAAAGTTTTTTTACTACAGAACAAGACATGGCTTGACATTATAAAACAGAGTTTTGAGTTATTGCAAACAAACAGAGGGGGCAATTACAGCACTAAACACTATTAAAATAAATGTAGATCTGAGCCACAAACATTAAACAAAGAACGGATCATGTCTGACATCACCCATTGACTTCTACATTTCCCTACTTGAAGCCTAAACTCTCAGCTCCAGGTGCAACCATATTGGCTGGAGTTAACTCCGCCTAACTCGGATGTTTCATGTATGGACGAAACAGGCGGGACTTGATTGAATCATTTTTTTCCCCTTTTGTTTTTGTCCACGTCCACGGTTTATGCCAGTCGGATGTCTATGGTCCCTTCAAACTCACGCTAATCACTTCAGCTAAAGTTTCCAGGTCAGAAACGGAACGGTGGACTAATATTCACATCATAAACCTTTACTGATAAGTACTTGGTGTTTTACACATAATATGTAAAGCGGTGAAAGTGACACTTAAACAAGAAAAAAAAACATGTTTTTCCGCATTGCGTGTTTAGCACAAAATGAAGAACAGCCCCTTCATAACACGTTTGAACATCTTATTTCTGTGGTCTTAATCTATATTATTGCAGCCTTTGTATTCACATTTAAATGTAAAAACATAACAGTAATAGATGAACGTGTAAAACATCATTTTGTCTCTCATGTTAAATAAATTTGTTGACATGTGATCACATATAATGTTGTGATTGTGATGTTATGAGGAAGAGGCGGAGGCATTCGGATCCATGTGCAAGCAGGACGGCAAGGTAAGGTCAAAGACAAAAAACAAGGCCAGGCAGGAGTGAAGGTCAAGGAGCAAGTGTGGGGTTATGGACCCAGGACATTTGTTGTTTGTTCTGTTTGGTATTCACTTCCTGTTTTATTTTGTTGTTGGTTGTAGTTCCTGTGTTTCACTACTGCCCTTTCAGGTCTCTTGACACTTCCCTCCTAGTGTGTGTTCTCTCCCTCCTTAATTGGCACATCTGTTTGCACTTACCTCATCTTCTCCTCCTGGTTATAAGTCCTCGTCTCTCTTGCACTGGTTGTCAGGTGGTTTTGTACCTTCATGAGTTTGTGGTCAGTTTTTGAGAACTTTACTCAAATAAATGAGAAACTTTGCATTTACGAGTGCCGTCTGCATTTGTGTCCTCACGTCAACCCTGACAGCAAGACAGGAAAACGACTAAACAGGCTAAGGTCAAAACCACTAGACAGCATGGAAGATAACGCTCTGAATTGAATGCAGGGCAAAACAATACTTCGTGATGGTATTGAGTCCAGGTGGGGTTTATGAGGAGTGGAGTTGATGAGATGATGGGGAACAGCCGGAGAGACGTAGGGGAAACAAGGGAGCTAGTATTCAGGAGAGGACTCCCTCTGATGTTCACAGGTGGAGCTGGACGGCTGAATCCTGACAGATGTAAAGAGTTTTTTTTCCGTTTACTCCATAGTTAAGCAGATCATACTGTCATTAACCTTCTAATGTGCTACTTTGTGTTGGTCTTTCACATAAATTCCTACAAAATATATTTATGTTTGTGGTCATAATGTGAGAAAATGTGGAGAAGTTCAAGGGAATAAATACTTTTACAAGCCACTGTGTGTGGACTGAGGTGAAGAAGTTAAACATGGCTGATGATCTTCTGCTGACAATCCAAAGAAAAGTAAATACTGTTATTTCTAAGACAGTCATTTTTGTCAAGAGATATTTGCTATTAACTTGAGCATAAACAATATTAAATATTTTCCATTATGCATTTTATCACATCTTTGCAGCACATGAACAGATACTTATTGATTAAAATGTATTTTTTCTTACAATTACAGTTTGGAATATTGGTGATGGTCATGTCCATTGGGCATCAGAAAGAACAGTTCAACATGACCATCAAAGCGCCTTGTGCCCGGCAGGGATCCACACTTTTTGGTTCAGCTGAGGCGGATGGCGGTGGAGTGATCTTCTACGCTTTTTATTTTCAAGTCTACAAGGAAGTCCAGCTTCTGATAGTATCTTATCTGTGGAGGAAGTGAATCGGTGACGTCAGGAGTCTGAAACTGGACATTTGGATGAGAGAGAACATCCGGTGGCTGCACAGTCTTCACCCTGACACTGAAATCCTTTTTTTTTTATTTCTCCTTAATTTCTTACTAAAAATTGTTTTCAGTAGATAAAAATGTACTCTTAAGGATAATTTATTAGGTTCTTAAAATGTCAAAAATAGACAGGGTCATCATAGACTATGCTTTGTGTAACCAGGTCGAGTGAGCTACCCCTTTTTAAATTAAGTAATAGCAAGAGGGGACAGTAAGTGGCGCTACTGTTTTTGTTGAGACTCAAAGTTCACAGGCCGGTACGTCGTCACATGCGGGAGGGTATCACAATATGGCATGGCTTCATGACATGTGCGTTAGTAAAAGAAGGTGTTTATAGATTGTGGCAGGATACAGAAATAAGTTGCACTTCAAGAGTGAAAAAGCTCTTGTTAGCTGGTGTTCTGAAGAGTTCTAGAGCTGCATGTCGGCGTGTGGCGGAGTCCTGAAGAAAGCTGCAAAGTTCATGGAAAGAGCGCTAACTAGCAAGGCTAGGGTGGAGTTTTGAAAGGCTGCAGAGCTGCAGGACGGTGTGAGTTTGCTTTTTTTTTTATATACTGCTGTTCCTGGACAGTTCAATTTTATTTTTGTTTGACCACAATGGGTAATGTTATAATGCATGTTCTGCACAGAGAGGAGACAACATTATCAGGATTGCTCGTGGGTAGGCCGCGCCAGTCAAAGCCGGCCAGTTGCCATCACTTTTCTGTGAGTTTGAATTTCTTAATCTTGTGACAGTGTGCTAGCATAATATTGTGAACATGTAAATGATTGTGTTTTATTTTAGAATAAGACCGCTGCTGTTGTCTTGTTTGGGTTTTTCTTTTTTTTTGTTCCATCCTGAGTTTTCTTTTTTCTGCACAACCAAATCAAGCTAAAATGAATGCTGTTCCCTTTCATTGGAATAGTCGGGAAATAAAATACCCACATTATTTCGGAGCTGCTTGTGTCTGGCTTCTCATTCTACACCGGGCTACATTTGTAATCATGACATTGTTCACAAAAAGCTTTTCCTCTTTTGCTCATTTTAAAGTTGATTTATTTTGTATTCAACATGATTGAAAAATATTATCACTCTTCCTCTGTGGCAGACAGCCATCATGTCAGGTGATTGTTTGAAGAAGTCTTTACTTTCTTTTAATGACAGGAAAGTGCACAGAATTGTCAGTGGCTAATGCTTGTGATGTTTTAAATAACTTGATCTGTTTCAAAAATAAATCCATATTCTACAGATCTGACTGACCCATATTTCCTTTTGTTTTACTTGCATATTAAAACATCAACAGAAGAGACCGGTCACTCAAATATGGTAAAATTTATTTTTTATTGAAACGCACTTCAGCAGAAGTCATCTACAAATTTCATATTTAAACATTTTCTGTCTTAACATTTTAAATGTTGGATTGTCTTGGTTAATAAGTCCACTCACCACGACCAGATGGAGGTCAAAATACAGAGAAAATGTAAATGTATTTAACATTAAGCTCTTACCAGAGAAAAGATAACAGAGGACTCTCAGAAAGTGTGTTAGAACAGATTACACACAGCACAGCACCAGATAGGAAAATGCTCCTTCTAAGCACCAGCCTCTCTGGTGAGTTGCGGTACTGCAACGTTTTGTTACTTCCTGGTTGGCTTTACCTCCCACCTGCTAGAGTTGCCACTTGAGCTGAGCAAAGTGAGGCAAACAACAAAAAGCGTTTTCACATAACTACAGATACAAAAGGGAAGTTTTTAGTCTATCATATATTGTTTTTATTTTTGGATTCTTTAGGAGTTTCAGCGATTAATTCTTTATAAATAATTAACAAATGCTAATAAATGTCTTCATGAGCAGCTTATTTTAACTTGTAAGTCATTTCTAAGTCACATCTAAATGCTAATAAATGTCTTTATTAGCAGTTTGATACAGATTACTAATGCTTGTTACTGTCTTAGAAGTAGCTTTATTAAGAAATCTTTTAATGGCTTTAAAATCAGTTTATTAATACTTGTAAGTAATTTCTAATCCTAATTAATGTATGAATAAGCAGCTTAATACCGCCTTACTAATGCTTGCTAATGTCTTATAAGTAGTTTATTGGGGACATTTTTTGTAAAACATTACCGAATTAGTGATACTATTATTATGTTTTGAATGTAAGGAAGTACACGCCCACAAATACTTCCTTCATTTATTAAATTAAGAGTGAAAAAAAAAATAAATACTACTACGTTGATGTCTAAAAAAATCATACCATAAGAATGCTGCTTCCTTCTTTTAATTTTATTACCTGTTGCCTATCAAAGTTCCCTCCTCCACCTTGACACTTTGCATTCAGTCCTTCTTTCTTGTTCCTTCTACTCGTTCGTTCTTGGTCTGTTATTTAAAAATAACAAAGATAACATATTTTTACTTATTTCTTTCTTCTGTTTTTAAAACACCAATTCAAAACCAAGACTATTTCAAGGCACTGCAAAAAAACAGCTTTCTCAATTGTGATTTTAAATTTAATTCTGATCAGAATTAGAGAATATGTCTATCAAAAATAGTTCCAATTATTACTTAGTACTTGTCATTGGTTTTTCAACACTTTTCTATTCTTTATATTTTGTTAAAATCCACTCCGATCATATTTTGATCTATTGTAAAATCATTATCAGTGGTATTTTGTAATGGATTGCTTTTTTTAACCAAAAAGCATAGTGTTGTTTTCTAGGACAGTTTCTGCAGAGCGGCAGGAGTTAATCAGAAATTTATCTGAGTTGTGGACGGGACTGTTGGCACATGGTAAGCACTCCACCTTTCCCATCTTTTGTTTGTTTACTAGCTTACAGCCCCTCAAAACTCCAACCTAATCAGCATAAGTGGCGAGCAGTATTGGAGCTATCTAGTCAGATTTCAGATTCTAGCTCAGACGAGGAAATAATAATGTACATGGATCTATTTATCTGTAAGAGGATTCACTAGTATAGAGTGCAGCAGGGCCCTTTGGCCTGCCATTGCAGGTTCTACGTCAAAACTATAAGGTTTTTTTAAAGGTATTTTTACGTCTGCTCCTAAATCACTATGGTTTGAATCAAGAATGACTCAGAAATGCATTTTTAGGCTTAATTTTCTTAGAATATGTTTTCCACCTTTAAAAACTACTACAATAGCATGTTAAAAACATCATTTTCATCGGGGTGAAAGAAAATTGTTTTTAGTGTTTTTAACATGTTAATAAAGCATTTTTCTCATGATGGAGGACATAGATAAAATAATCTGATATTAAAACTGTTTCTGAGTTATTTTTTTATTAAAATCGTGTTGGGTTAGGAGCAGATAAAAACCTGTAATTTGAAAAAGATTGGGTTTTTGACACAACAACTGAAATGGGCGGGGCCAAAGTCTCCCTACTCCGCTCCATTTCTAAATCATGCAAATGTATGCAGTTATTGTCATTGTAGCAGAATACGTATTATTTGCATGCAAAAACTATCTTTGGCATATATATATTATACACGATATTTCAGGGTGCAATGTCGTGGAATACATACGCTTTTGACCGAGACTGGGTTGTCTCTAGAATGTGATGGTTTGTGATTTTATGAGCTGCTGTCATGGCAAGATCGAGGAGCGTCACTCAGAAATGAGATAAACGTTTGATTTAAATTACATTCTTCCATTTACAAATGTTCTCAACATCTATTCATATTTTATGTTAAATGTGATTAAAACTGATGTGAAAATGACATCAATTTCAGCACAGATTTCAACAGAAGGTTTGACATTTTCCATCGTAATCTGTGTGATTTATACTACTGGTATTTTAATTTCAAATTAGAGTGTGAGTGGACAACATTTAATTATGTATTGATAGAATGCATGTTAAAAGACGATTGCGTTACGTTTCATTACAATTTTGACTCAGTCTTCTTTATTCATCATCTTTACTTTTTTTACATTTAAAAACCTGCAAATTGGAATTTTTTTTGCCACTTCTTAGCTTTTCGTAAATGTGACCAACTGTGGTTCAGCAACCAGTTTGGCTCAATTTGAGTACTATGGCTTTGAGTGAGAAGCCGGTTTTAGGGCTATGCCAATGAAAAGACTTGACACTACTCACAGATTGGTTCCGAATAAGCTTTTAATTTTAGTTATTTGACTTTGGTGCTTATCTGTATTTTGTGAGGAAGGTCGATTCATTCATCTCAGTTTTAAATCAACACCTCTTGAAGATTTTTCAGGAAGGCCAACTTTAAAAGTGATTTCAACATAATACAGTATATGTCCTTTTTTTTTTTTTCAAATATACGATTTAGTCAATAAATCACCTGTTTGCTAACCAACTGTATTTTCTTAATATATCTATCTTAAATGAGATACCATTGTATTTCCTCTTGTGACACTTCTAACCGCAGCTATTTATGGTTTGTTATCAATCTGGATTTGTCTCCATCTTGAGCTGATGAAAAGACACAAGAGTGATGTTGTGAGAAATGTGACCACCTGTCGCAGGAAGGGATGGATATGCGGGAAAAGTCAAATATAACTCCTAATTCAACAAACAGTGACCTACTGTGGATAAAAAACGTTAATTTTAAACATTTTATTTTCTGAAAGCTATCTTGTAGTTTCCTGAAGGACCATCAATTTCAAGAGTTTGTCTTTTTAAATGAACGCTGACGTACAATGGAAAATTGTATCATTATCGAATTACTAATGAATGTTCCTGTAAGCAAGAAAAAAAATGACTCGCTGCACTGCAGGAGGTTTTACTATGAAGTTTACATGCATACAGAGTCAGAAGCTGATAAAGAGGGAAAAGGCCCATTTATTTATGTGGGTTATCCCAGACTCCCATTATTGTCTTTATTACACACTTTGTGCTTTATCTGCCGCTGCAGGCACTCCCGGACCACAAAGCTTTTGTCTGATAAAGAAAAGGATACATTTGGCAAATCTCACTCACAAATCTTGTATACCTCTGGCACCATCTGTATGCTACGAGTCATGAATAATGCAACTGTATAGCTTCTGTTAGCTTCTCATCTTGTTCGCATATGACCTATAGCCAAAATGATTATGCAGATCTATCCAAATAAATAAATAATCGAATGTTATAAATTGCGACCCCAGGCATGGGAGATTAGTGTGCATTTATCAGACTGTGGGGGACAGAATGATGGCAACATACCCTTCCTGCTACTTTACTTCTTTGGTGAAAGCGATTGGCCTGAATGAACAGACTAATGTGGAAGCTACTGTTTGCACAGCCATTTAAAATGTAATTATTTTCAGCCTGGCAGACTGGTGATGGCAGCTGAGGCCTGCAGCTCATGGATTAACTTGTCTAAGTAAAGCATCAGATGCCCTTCTGCTGGTTCACTGTGTTTGAGTAAACATGCCCAGGCACACTCTATATTTACAGCTTTTGAGTCTCAGTCTGCAGTTGCAACTACAGCTGGTTTTGTTTAATCTGGATCATCATTGTTGCTAGGTTCAAAGCTCCTGATATGAAATAACTATGTTTGCAAACCAATGTTGCTCAGCTGAAAAAACAGTACAAGTAATTACAAGAAGTGTAACAAGTGGGTTAAAGAAAATAGGAGTATGTTAAATATAATAAACTGTAGTAGACAAACCTACAAAGAAATATTACTACTTCTTTAAAATTCCCCACCCAGTTTGTGCCGTTTTTGTGGGATAAATCTGAAGATAAAATCTTAAACCTTTGTTTTTCGACCTTCCAATGAATCATTAGAGATTTCACAGAGAAACTTACCTTTCTACACCTAGATGCTCCAGCCTTCCATTATTTGCAGACAAGTTTTCTCGACAGAAGGTCTGCGTGTGTATGTGTGTTGCTTCAAATCTTCAGGGCTGTCTGACTTTTGAGATCTGACTTTAAGGTTTTTCATATACAAAAATCACACAGGGCCTGCACTTTAAGTGTTTTGTGTTAAGTCTCTGTTGGTTCTGTGGTTGCTTCCAATTAAATAGTAATATGGTATTTTAAGCACTATAAGGCACACTTAAAAGCCTGAATTAAAAAGCAAAAACAGTGTACCCTGAAATTCAGAGCGCCTCATATAGATTATTTCTGGTTGTGCTTACTGATGTTGAAGTGATTATGAGAAGTAAATGGCACTCTGTCAAAATGTTTTGTTGGATGTTTTTGTGAATACTAAAGCTAACATGCTAAAATGTAGCGGTGTTAGACTGTGTTTTCTTTACATGTTACTAACAAGGTTGGGGAGTTAGCGTAGTCGCATTAATGCTTGTTTTAGCTGTATCAGTCTGTTTTTTTATAAATGCATCATGAAAAAGGTTGGGAGTTACAAAACAAAGTTGTTACAAACTGCTACAAACTAGTTCTAGAGTTACTGTGAACACAGTTGATAAAGTCTGTCTGACTGACAGATTTGTATCTGGCTTTGTCTTGTTTATTGTACATCTTTTATATGACACGAGTTTTAAAAAAAAAAGAACATTCAGTTTCAGTGCAGGTCAATGTGGCCATTCCTAACTGTTCTAAGAAGTACACCTGAGTCCTCAAACTTCGTTTTCTACTGAGTTTGTCTTTTCTAGAGGTCTAGCACCAGAGTCTTTGAGACTTTGTTTATAAAATCCTACATAAATATTTGATAGCTTTTGCAGTTTATGTCAAAAGGATTGCAGGTTTTATCCACAGTTTTTTGTGCTTTACTTTTTTAGCTAGTTTAGCGTTAAGTTAGGTACTTATTTCAGCTTCCCTGATTTCCTTTAATGATAAAACATGTTTCAGGGTTTTCATTGACCAGCTTTTATCATACACACTTGCAAATTTGGTACTTTGTTATCAATTGTTTTCCAGTTTTAACCTTGTATTTAGAGAAATATTCCCCACAAGGATAAAAAGTTAGTTTTACAACTATGCATATATGTGTAGACATATAGAACGCCTCTCTCACCCTCCGCTGGTGGTATCTCACCTCAAGCTCTTCTTTCAGAGCCCTGGGAGCTTGAGGGTCCTGCAGTATCTTACCTGCACTTTTCTGGACTGAGATGTCTGAGGTCTTTCCAGGGATCTGCTGCAGCCACTTCACCAATTTGGGGGTTACAGCCCCGAGTGCTCCAATTACCACGGGCACCACTGTCACCTTCACCTTCCAAGCTTCTCTTTGTCACCATCCGACTGTCTTTCTCAAGCCCGAATGATATCCCAGTATCAGTACTGTAGATCCTGGTGGTGTGGATCAGAGAGTCAATGTCGCACTCGCTGTTATATAGCTTGATGTCATCCATGTAGAGGAGGTAACTGATGGTTGCCCCATTCCTGAGTCTGTATCCGTAGCCCATCTTGTTGATTATTTGGCTGAGGGGGTTCAGACCTTTGCAGAACAGCAGTGGGAACAGAGCGTCTCCTTGGGTTTATGCCACATTTGATGGACACTTGTGCAAATGGCTTGCCATTGATTTCAAGGGTGGTTTTTCCACAGCTTCATTGAGTTTCCTATGAAGGCTCTTACAGTCCTGTTGATGTTGTTCAGCTCCAAGTATTCAGTGATCCAGGTGTGTGGCATTGAGCCATAGGCTTACTTGTAATCAGTCCAGACTGTGTACAGGTTGGTGTGTCGTGACCTGCAGTCTTGAGCGACTGTTCTGTCAACCAGGAGTTGGTGTTTGGCTCCTCTGGAATCTCTACCGATGCCCTTTAGTGCGTTTCTCATGAACTGATCCATGTGCCGATGTATTTTGGTTTCAATTATGCCTGACATGAGCTTTTATGATGTGGAGAGACAGGTTATTAGTCAGTAGTTAGATGGGACTGCACCCTTTGAGGGATCCTTCTGGATCAGGATTGTTCACCCTTCTGTTAGCCGTTCAAGTTGAGTCCCATCTCTTAGCAGCTGGTTCATTTGTGCTGCCAGACACTCATGGAAGGCAGTGAGTTTCTTAAGCCAGTATGCATGTATCATGACAGTTCCCGGTGCTGTCCAGTTTTTAATACCTGACGCTCTTTGTTGGATGTCTGTCATTGTGATGGTTACTGGATTCTGTTCAGGGAGGTTGCTGTGCTCTTTTCTCAGAGAGAAATGTGCTGCTCTTTCTCCAATATACTTCTCTAATACTGTTCAGTTTCCAGCATTGATGGGTTTGCTCTGCTGTTTTGACCCTGCCACTGAGCGTACACTTTTGCAGGTTTAGTTGCAATCAGCCTGTTTATCCATCTGGCTTCATTGTCTCTTGTGTAGCTCTTTAGGCGGCTGCTCAAAGCCAGGAGCCTTTGTTTGGCAGTTTCCAGTGCTTCAGGTATGGACATCTGACTGTATTTCCCAGGCACTTGATTTTTCATTGCACTTCTTTGGGCCTCTGTCTAAAGGAAGCAAAGGAAAGAGTTGTCTCAGGACTTAAGAAAGAAAATTATAGACAAGCATGTTAAAGGAAAAGGCTATAAGATCATCTCCAAGCAGCTTGATGTTCCTTTGACTACAGTTGCACATAATATTCAGAAATGTAAGATCCATGAACTGAAGCCAACCTTCTTGGTCGAGGCAGCAAGAAGAAAGTTGATGACAAAAGAGCCCAGAAAAACCTCTTAAGAGATTAAAGGTGAACTTTAAGCTCAAGGAACATCAGTGTCAGATCGCACCATCCATTGTTGTTTGACACAAAGTGGACTTAATTGAGACGATCAAGGTGGACACCATTGAAAATAAATCATAAAAACCAGACTGGAATTTGCCAAACAACATGTTGAGAAGCCACAAAGCTACTGGGAGAATGTCCTATGGACAGATGAAACGAACATGAAACTTTTAGGAAAGGCACATCAGCTCAATCTTCACAGACAGAAAAATGAAGCATATCAACAAGAGAACACAGTTTCTACTGTGAAACATGGAGGAGGCTCTGTTATGGTCTGGGGATTCTTTGCTGCATCTGGCACAGGGTGTCTTCCATCTGTGCAGGGTACAATGAAATCTCAAGACTATCCAGGGATTCTAGAGTGAAATGTTCTGGCCTGTGTCAGAAAGCTTGGTCTCAGTCACAGGTCGTGGGTCTTAAAACAGGACTATGACCCAAAACATACAGCTGAAAACACCCATGCATGGATCAGAGGAAAACAGTGGACTATTCTAAAGCGGCATTCTAGAGCCCTGACCTAAATTCCATTGAGCATCTTTGGAAGGAGCAAAAACATGCCATCTGGAAAAGGCATCCTTCAAACCTGAGACAACTGGAGCAGTTTGGTCATGAGGAGTTGGCTAAAATAACTGTCAACAGGTGCAGAAGTCTCATCGACAGTTTCTGGAACCGTTTGATTGCAGTGATTGCATCAAAAGGATGTGCGATTAAATATTAAGTTAAGGGTATATCATCATTTTTGTCCAGGCCTGTTTCATAATTTTATTTTTGTAAAGATTTCTGTTGAATCATGGTTGAAAAGAAATGTCTGATTTTCATTGGTTTAATTTAATAAAACATGTATTTATTATTACTTTTGTCAGATTTGAATTATTTCTGTGACTATTGTGAGCTTTTCTTTCTTTTACCGAGGGTATCAACTATTTTGTCCACATCTCTGTCTGACTGACTGACTGACACCTCACACCTGGATCACTGAATGCGTTACACCACCATTAGCACCCCTCAGTACCACACACACACAATTACGACCCAAAAACATTCAAATCAAATTGTGAACAAATAGATTACCCCTGTTACTTTTCTCCTTTGTCTCCCTTCAAAGTACTAAACCTCACCCACCTTTCACGTTTCCCTGTTGAAACCCGCCATGGAGCCCCACAACGAAGGGACGCGATCTGGGTCTTCCGACATCAACAGGCCTCCCCTAATAGGAGAAGGATGCCTATCGGGTCAACATAATATCGGATTTCCGGCGCTGGGTTGGTTTGCATATGGATCAGAACGTCTCTGCCTCTTCTTTACAGTGAATTGAAGTTTTGTAATATATATTTATACGTATACTTCTAGGCTTGACTCCTTGCTTTAGAGCTACTTCACTCAGAATTTGTTTGCCAATTTAACAGATGCAAAAAGAAAGTCAAAACAAGTGAGGACAGCATTACCCAACACTTTTCCTGCGAATGAAGGGAAAATAGTCAGTGTGAGCATAGTATACCAGCTGAGGTCTATGATTTGTTTAGAAAGATGGTGCAGACAGGTTTAATTGGTACTCAAAATATAAAGTTCAACATCAAAGTCAAAGCAAAAACAGAACAGAGTGGATGATTGACAGGAAATTAGCCTCAGCCAAGCTGCATCACTGTACCAGCATCTCATGATGAGGAGGAGGCTGACTCTAAGGGCAAAGCCATCAATCCAGATCCTCACTGAGGTCTCCAGTCTGTGTACTGATCAACAAGGAAACATTTAATATCCAGCAAAAAGCTAAAATGAGAAAAGTTGTTTTTAATTTCACCTATAACAATCTGAAACATGCCTTTAACTTTTATTAGTTATTTTACAGTTACAGATTCATGTGGTGTTTGATCATTAATTTTAAAGGTCTGTTTTAAAATGTAAAATTGAAAATGCATAGTCTTTTTTTATTTAGATTTTCAGAATAAAAAAAATAAACTAATTTTTAAATTTTCCTCATTTTTTGGGAGATTTTTTTCAGTTGTAAATATATCATTTAATTCCTTACAATCTTTCTTCATTCATCAATCCAAGTCTTTCTTCTTTTTTTTTTTTTTAAACTTGTCCTGTCCAACAGCTGAGCAGACAGATATGAGCTGAAAGCCTTTTGCATTAGACAGATTTTACTCTTACAATCGGGGGTTATAAATCATTGGGAACACAAATTGTATGTTGGTATAAGCCCCTTTTGTAATTTAAACGAAACTTTATTAACATTAATTTTGTTTGTGTTCTTTTTCTTGGACCGGACGGAAAAAGAAAGGGGGAAAGGGGGGGGGAAGGGGGGGGGGGGGGGGTAATAGATTTTAGAGGATGACTAATGGAAAGGGAAAGTAGAGTTGCGAATCTACAGGCAACAAAATGTTGGAGCCTATACCCATTAAAATAGGCGGGGCCTGTCCACACACTCAGCTGCCACAAACATACCTGCCGGCTCCAAGAGTGTTCGCAAACTTGTCCACATCCAGTTCACACACACACTTGTGCATACCAACCAACACATGCAAAGCACTACCTTCTGACACGCACACCATTTGAAGGTGCAAAGGTGAGCTGACGCCTGTGCTCAGGTGAATGTTATATTAAGCTGAAGTGGATGAAGGAATGAAAAGTAAAAAAAAAAAAAAGGAGGGAGAGCTCCCAGACATCCCCGCACCAAGACCCCCGCCGAGGCCACAGCGCCGACCAGGGCCCGCCCCCGCACCCATACTGTGGGGTCAACGGAGGAGATCCACCCGCCAGGCAGCCCGGCCAAGCACCCAGACCAGGGCCCGCAGGACCATCACATGGGCCCCCAACACCCGAGCGCAGTGAGGTACGGAAGCGCAGAGCGCAAGGCCCAGCCAGGAGAGCAGCCCTCCCACGGCGCCAGGCGGCCCAGCATGGGGACCCACCCCCGAGAGCCCCACCACCCTAGACAAGCCGCCCACCACCACCCAGGAGTTCTGAGCATCCCCCCACCCCAGCCCCGGGCACGAGCCAGGGCCCCCCAAGGGAGACCTGCACTGGAGCTCCAGGCAGTTGCGGAGATCCAGAAGAGAGCACAGCGGGGGTCAGCTACCCCCACCTAGAGGAGGGATGACCAAGAGAAGTGGGGGTCCCTGAAGGAGTACATAGCCTGACCAGGCTATCCTATGTTGTGACTTAGAAGGGGCCCGGCACCCGAGGATAAGGACCAGAACCCACACCACAAGGACACAGACACCCTCCAGGCTCAGGTGGAAAATGATCCCCCGCTCATGGACTTGCCAGAGGACTGACAGATCCCTCTCCCTGCGTGGGGAGGGGGCCGCCGGGCCCAGGAGGCCGACACCCAAGAGACAAGGCCGCCGCTGCTGAAGGTCCTGTTCCCCCCACCGGTGATGGGGTAGGGGACAGAAGATCAGTAGTCCCGCCTTCCTTGTGTAATGTATTTGTGTGTGTGTATGTTGAGGTGTGTTTCTTGTGGTTGAAGGGTGTGTGTAATAAAGGGTGCAGTTAAAATTGGCGAGCAGGGCACTGAGGACATCTCCTGATTGCTTACAGGGATGTCCAATCACCCTCTCACCAAGAAACCCTAAATGTCTACGGTGCAGTTAAAATTGGAGGGTAGAGCACTGAGAGGACATCTCCTGCTTGCTGGCAGTGATGTCCCAGCACCCCCCCACCAAGGGTCCTACGTGTCTAAGGTGCATTTAAAACCAAGAGAAGGGGGTGAAACTGTGCGGAGACCATGGGAGGGGGGACCACTGCCAAGTGGATCGGCCCCTCGAGGTATGCCCAGACTCCTCTCCTCAGCCACTTCCTTCAGCTCCTACAGTCCAGTCAAGAGACGTATTCTCTCCACCATGAGCTTCCTGTGGTCATATGTCCTGAACACCTCTTCAGGGTGGCCACATGTAGTCATCCCAACCAGGTGCAAAAGCCATTTTCGCTGACCTCTCTGAAATGAGCAGGAGCTGGGGCTCTCCTCTAAGCTTCCTCTGGGTGACTGAGCCCTTCATCACACAGCAACATACTTTTAGGGTGGGCCCACTCAATCTGTGAAAAAAAAAATCTTAAAATTTCATCTTTAGAACCCTTTCAGATCACAGGGCCACTGGAGCCAACCCAGCTACTGTCCGGCGAAGGTGAGGTACACGTGAAGAAGTTCAAGGGGTATGAATGCTTTTGCAAGCCACTGTACATGCATGATGAGAACATACAAACTCCACATAGAAAAGGACTAGCTGGGATTTTAACCACTGTGAGGTAAGAAGGCTATCCTCATCCAGCTGAGGAGAACATAAGAATAGATTTATCCCGACTGTAAACCTGCAACAAAAACACACCAGAGTCATTATATTGAGAGAAAAAGGAAAAGTTCCAAACACAAAGCACCACAACATACATTAGTTTACTAATCGGTTCAACAGCTCACTTGACATATCTCACTAATGATGCAAGATCAACTTTGTGTTCCAGGACATTTCAAAATCCCACTGGAGCGTCTGTTTGGAAACATTGTTCAGAGCTCTGATCAAACCCGGGCGGTCACATGACTGTTTCATTTCACATTCCATTATGTCACTAGCTGTCCTAAATCCTTGCGGTTGTTTTCATGCTCCGTAAAAGCATGGCCTTTAAAGGCAACGATGAATAATGAATTAACAAATCATATTGACTTGAAAATGTCATCCACAATTACACAAACATATCTTTTTTCCACCTCAGTATTTCTTTTTTGCATAAACAATTGTTTGAAATGATTCTAGGTACTAGGTATCCAAAAGTGGAGTAGAGAGCTGTGCTGAAAGCAGGTTCCAGCAGAGTACCCTTCTGAAGGAGTGGAGGTCCGCTCTGGTCCAGCAGCACACATACCTGTCCAGCACCACACCTGAAAAAACAATCTGGAACTCCATCTCCCATCTTGCATCTGTTCACCAGTTCTTGTCCTCACCAGCTGTTCCCCATGCATAGCCTTGAACTGTGTTCCCATATGTTCAGTCTAAGAGTTTCTCCTTGTTTGTCTGGATGTGTTTTTGAATCCCACCTGTTGATTTGACTCCTGCCCCGCTTCTGTGTTTTTTCCTGGCTTATTTCCTGACCACAATTCTGTCTCTTCCTCATCTGTTCTGCTACATTATTAAACCAGTTGCACATGGATCCACACGCCTCAGCATCTTCCTTACAGAAGACTATGCTAGTCTATGATTCAGCAACGGGCGTTCCCTCACCCTCCAATCCCGCTGGATTCACTGCCATGTTATTGGAGCATGGGCGACAGCTTCAACGCCTAACGACCACCACTGAAGCTATTATGAATCAACTGCAGACTCACCCGGGGGTAATGCCATTCATTCTCCGCCAACTGATGGATCTGGAGATTCCTCCAAGGCAAGTATGTCTACAACTAGTACCCGCCTTTTGTTACCGGAAAAATTTAACGGCAAACGAGAACTGTGTAACGGCTTCCTCATGCAGTGCCAGATGTATCTCCATCAACAGGCCCACCACAAAAGAGTGAATCAGGTGGTCTCTCGCTTCCAGAGCATCTTGCAGGGTGGGGCTCTGTCTGGGCCCAGCCCGGCCCTTGTCCTCCTCCAACCACCAGAGAGAGCCCTTGCCTGAGTACTAACAGCCTCTGTCATCATGTGGAGCTCCATCTTCCATCTTGCATCTGTTCACTGGTTCCTGTCCTCACCAGCTGTTCCCCATCATGTCATCACCACACTGCTTATATTCCTGCTCCACTCACTGCTCCTTGCGAATTCTTGAACTGTGTTCCCATACATTGAGTCTAAGCGTTTCTCCTTTTTTGGGTGCCTGTGTTTTTGACTCTCGTCTATTTCTGCGACTCCCTCCTCATTCCTGTGTTTTGATCCTGGCTTGTTTCCTGCCCATGATTCTGTCTCTTCCTCATCTTTACACGAGGAAACCAGTTGCACATGGATCCACACATCTCAATGTCTTCCTTACACAAGACCCCACTCTGACACAGAAACAAGGCATATACACAATACTTAAAATAAAAGAAAAACAAAACTTGTGGGGCCACAGACATGACAACTGTGATGTACTACATCTGTAAGTCTGTTGCTAGAAATACCCTATCATACAGAATGACTGTGATGCAGTGATGCCCACAGAGCTACAGGATTGCATGGAACAGAAAAACCCAAAGTATCCAGCACAGGGGGAAAAAATGAATCCTCAGAAAATCTGCCGAAACCTAACAGCCAAAAAACATTTCACACGGAAGCTGACATCAACCGTAGCCAGGAGGAACTAACATCTGTGTTCAAGAGTGTGGAATGTTTGCAGATGAGAGTATATCTTTAAATTTCCTTACTAAGGTCTGTGTTGCTGTTAGCTGTTTATGAATGTTATCTTCAATTCATAAACCATGTTATTGATCCCAGAAATAACACGTTTGCTGGCATTTATAGACTTAAACAGCCAGTTTGTTTCAGAAGAAAAAAAAAATTACATTGAAGAATTCAATTGAACAGCACATACATTACAGCTCTGTGTCCTTCATTAAAAAGTTAGTTTTGTGCTTGTCAGACTGGACTGACTTTTATTGGCTTTCACCTAAACTCCCTCCAAAAAGCTGGAAGTCAAAATTTTCAAACCACATAGAACATTTAAGCATCTGAAAAGAATTCACACAGTGAATGAAGTTGCTCAGACCCAAACACTTTCTGATTATTGCTTTTGAGGCAATGTGAGCTGGTCTAGACGCAACAGTTTCAGTAGTCAACGATTTGTGCTGCACCACTATGTGTTTTTAAGGTGTAACAACCAGCACAGCTCTTGATGATATGTTATGAAGCTTTGTTGTGTTCTCAGTTAAAAGAAACATCCTGTCTTGTCTTTTTTTTTTTTTTAAGTTAAACATTGCTTTCCCACACTGTCAATTCATCTTCATTCACATATATCCTGTTGGCTTGGAGTTATACACTATCTTATTAGTCAGGATTTTTTCCATGTATCAATTATCCATTCCAATTTTTATTGTGTAGGATCACAGGCGTCTTTTACTGTACTTGAAATTTTTGAAATATCTGTCTTACTGTCCTCCAAGATGCTTTGTGCAAATACTCCACCTGCCCAATCTATTCCTAAACTTTTAATTTGTCATTTGCTCCATGTTTGCCAACAGTATCTAGACAATGGCTGTCCAATCCCTGTTCTAGTAGGGTGGTTGCTGTCTCACTTTCTCCAAAGCTGGCACTGGATTTGAAATTTCCAGTCCTAATGGCAGCGACGTGACGTCAGGGGAGGCAGCCTCACATGCAAAATATAAAAGAATGCATAAATGTGTGGGTTTTCAGTGTTTCTTATGAGTTTCCAGTTCACAAATGCGAGACAGTGGTGGGTGAGGCAGCCGCAGCCCCTCCCTTCCCCAGCGCCGCACACACTGAAGCTGCATATTAGGCATGCGTATAGCTGCTGGTGAGGCAGCAAAAGCCTGCATCTCTTCAGCGTCGCACACCCTGCCTGGAGCAGCAGCTGACGCATGCACTTTACTTATTCGGTCTTGTTATCATCATAAAAGATGCTTTATTTTAAAATTACCTAATTTGTTTATTGTTTGCCATCTGTGTGATTACATTGGTGCCAGTTTGTGGTTTCTTTTTATCCGCTAAAAATGCATTTTAGAAACACACTAGGTAGAGGGCGCTGGTGAGCCTGGAGAATGTGGCGCCGCAGCCAAAGAATAATAGCATTAGTGGTAGCAAGGCAGGTTCATCCATCCAGTTACTCTTTAAATATTGTTTAGCATCATTTTCTAAATGGAGAAATACGTATTTCAACCCCTAAACTCAAGAATTTGTTTAGACACGTCACTGGTAGTGATCTCCACTGAGACAGAAAGACTTTTCAAACTGAAGAAAGTAAAGAAAGACTTCTACAAACAGGTTATGAATGCGTTTCTTCAGAAGGAGAGACTACAGACAGAAAACAAGGAAGCGACACACAGACTTCATTTAGAACTAAAAGTAAGTCAATGATAACAAGTTTGGTGATTTTTTTCCTCTGTTACACTTTGTAAACCAAAAAATGTTGAAATTTTAAACAACACACTTTAACTGTTGCCAATCAAACGGTAAATACGCTTCTCTGTAGGGTTCATGTTTGTAAATCTGACTGATGATGTCAGAGCCTCACCAGCCGTGAACCTCTCCACTACCGCAACGTCACTGCCTAATGGTACTTCATGCAAATAAATCTCCATCAGCTAAAATCTCCACTCTTCTAGAGATTGTTCTGTCTCAACAGGTGGAAGTTCAGGTTGCCATAGTGTGCAGCCAAAAGTGTCTGCAGGAGTCTGTGCTTTAACCCAACTTGTAGGCTTTGATGTTCTGTGAGAAGCGAGGGGGTTGTCTCTGTTTAAATGTTCTTTGCGTGTTTTATTTGGCAGAGGAAAGACTTGTAATCTTTTCCTACTGTATCAGTGGAGGTTCTCATTCCTTCTGGAGGCGTAGTCTTGAGGATGAGCGGCACAATGTTTTAAAGGAAGACTTTCCACTTGCTATGACTCAACCTCAAAACGGTTCCTTCTGTAGACGTTCCATCTTTTCGTCAATAAATGATTGAGGATACTGTTCTATCATGTCTCTTGCAGTAATCAGACACTGAGCTCTGCTTGGATTTGCTTCAATGTTTCGTGTATCATTGATTTGCATCTCTATGAAAATCATGTGTCGCCTATCTTGTGGGAAGGGCTTTTTCTTATTTGAATGGCTGCAAACACAACAGGGGGCATCTTCTACCAGATACCTTTAAAAGTGGCTGGCCACTTTGTTCTTGAAGAGATGACATGGGGCTGCTTAAAAGTGAAGATTAATATGTTGGAATTGATGCAGAAAACTGTTTTGGTGGTGCAGAAATGGGCAAAGGGTTTGAAATATGCAAAAACTTAGAATTTCCTTAGAAATTGACAAGGGCTAAAAGTATAAGCTTAAGTCAAAGAGTACATGATGCTTGTTTAATATTAGATGTACAAAATAGTAAGCTGGTTTAATGTGCATAAAATCATATTTAATCATACTACATATTTTTCCACACATTGACAGATGAACTCAAATTGCTGTAATTAAAGTCCCATTGTGAGCATCTTTTGACATATTTTTAAAGTGTTTCCATCCATCCATCCATTTTCTTCCACTTATCCGGGATCGGGTCACAGGGGCAGCAGTCTAAGTAAAGATGCCCAGACTTCCCTCTCTCCACCCACTTCCTCCAGCTCCTCTGGGGGGACCCCGAGTCGTTCCCAGGCCAGCCGAGAGACATAGTCTCTCCAGCGTGTCCTGGGTCTTCTCCGGGGCCTCCTCCCAGTGGGACATGCCCGGAACACCTCCCTAGGGAGGCGTCCAGGGGGCATCCGAACTAAATGCCCGAGCCACCTCAACTGGCTCCTCTGGATGTGGAGGAGAAGCGGCTCTACTCCGAGCTCAAACTGTGGTCTTATAATAATGATGATGTCGTTTTTAGCTTAAAAAAACAAAAACGTGTCGTTTTCTAGGACATAGCTTCTGCAGAGTTGCAGTTGTACATTAGAAACTTACCTCTGAATTGTGGGTGGAGTAACGTCATGATTCTCTCCTGCACCTTCCCAGTCACCCTCCACACTGATTTCACTCACTTATACTTAGTGATTATCCATTTGCTCCTGCTGTGTCCCACAGCATTTAAGAGAATCAAGTTCACTCCTTCCCTGCCAGTTTGTTGACGGTCTTTCACATTTATGAATGTTTCTGGTCCAGGTTAAGAGTTTTGGCTGTCCCTTTTGGAAGTGCCTTGTTGTTTTCCTCCTCTGCTCTGGCCTGGGTGATTATAGAGTGTCTGGGTTTCTCGCCTCGCTGTTCCACAGAGAAGTCCCGTCCATTCTCCGGTCTGGAGTTTTCCAGCCCCACCTCCTCAGCTTCAGCCTGAAGGAATCTCCTGCTGACTCTGACGTTATCCATCCTGTGCTGCACCATGCCAGATTACTCCCCTGTTTCTGGAAACACCCAGCGTAAGCTATCATCTTGCACCTCGAATCTTGAAATCAAGATTAATAATGGCTTTTCGCTTCTCTGACTTTCAGGCTCACCTGTGTATCTGGCAGCAAACCTTCTTCCTCCCAAACTCACGATAAACACTATAACCTCACCCTGTGCATTCCTCTTCTTGGATTGTCTTCTGCAAAATCCTAATAAGTAAGTCTGTCCTCATTGTCTGTCACCTATTTGTTTACAACAAGAGTGTCAAACTCCAGGCCTCAAGAGCCTCTTGCTGTTTTTTTAGAAATCTTGTCACATCTGTTGTTGATTATTTGGATCAGGTGGGTTTGGCCAATAAGGAACTTCAATGGCAGGTTGATTGGAAAACATGGAGGATGCTGGCCCTCGAGGCCTGGATTCTGACACCCTTGGTTTACACTCTCTTCTCCTAGCTTACAGCCCCTTACAACCCCCAACCTAACATTAGCGGTGCAATAAAAATGGCGAGCAAAATTGTAGGAATGTACCCGTACAGTTTTGAAGCCAATGCCCGCTCAGACGAGGAAAACAAAGGCGTTAATGGATCTTGTTGTCTACTGTGGAGAGCATCTGCCATCCCGTGACACGTGACACCAGGAGAGAGACAGAAGACACACCCAGGTCACTGTTTTGGAGGAAAACTTGTAGAACGGAAGAGACATCTAACCCTTTGACATCACTCTTTGGCATACTGTAACTCCTTGACTGATCAACATGAATCAGCTGATTCTGAAGTAGAGAAAAGCAGCTTTTCATATTGGTTTTCCAAAAAGTCTTGCAAAAAATCTTGGAAGTGGGAGTCATCATTGTTAAGCAGCCATAATATCGACTTTGTGTGTTATTTGTAAATGCTACTACTTCTGGATGTTCATGTTGTGTTGGTGTCATTTCTAGCTTTTCTTGTTCCTTACGCTCTCTCTATCTCTCCATCATACTATGGTCATTTGCTTCTCCGCACACACACACACACGGGCTCAGTGCATTGACTGTATGATGGCTCTGCACAAACACGTATTGATCGGTCACATGCAGCTTGAAGAGAAAAAAATTAGAAAGGATTCGCGACACTACCTAATACATAGAGATGAGCAGCTGTGCAGCTGGAAAATAAAAAGTCAAATTCTTTTGTCTGTTGCAGCTTGAAGAGTTACATTCTAAAACTCTCAAAGCTCAAACCTTCATCGAAAAATAAATCCAGGATTATAGAATGAAAACCAAGATCTGATGGTGATCAAGAAGTACATTAATCTGAAGGGCTGCACGTTTCTGCACAGAAGACACAGCATGGAGAAGATTGATTGACAAGGACTCCAGCCAATCAGGACACAGAACAGGGTGCACTGTTTAAAAAAGGAGGGAAAAAACAGACTGTAGCTTGGGGACCCCTGTAATAAAGGGCCAGCTCAGTCCTCAAAGATTTTTTTATATATTTAGAGAGCAAGAAACCAACCTACAAGTTAAGATTACAAAAGGAAGAACACAAAAGAAGCCCCTTGTTTCCACGGAATTGTCTTTGTTGTTATAATGATCAGAAAAAACAGAAAGTTACTCAAATTTTTACAAAAAGCAAGAAACAAAAGAAAAGATCCCAAAGAGCAACACAACACTAAAGGCAAAAGGCAGGCACAGGGACTGCAGCAATGTACTATTGACAAACTTGTTATTCACAAGTTTATTGCACCAATATTCTTGAATTTGCAAGAATGTTAGATTTACTGAAAGTCAGATGCGCTTAGATCTACTTTGTGGTAAGAAAATGACAGGACAGTTCTTTTTTTCAGGCAATGTGTTTTAGAGAAGAACAAAAAGTAAAAAAAAAAAAAAAAAGATTCTCAATAAAAATAATACAGTCGAGACATAAAATCCATTATTAATTAAGTGTGGAAAAAGGTGGGGTAAGATGCTGCTCCCGGTCAGGCTTTTTAAAGATTTACCATTGTTCGGTTACAACATGATTGGGGAGGACATTGAAAACTTCCCTTTTCAGACATTGCATGCACTGGTTACCATCTAAGTCATCTGAATTGGCCTTTAAATACTCTCTTGACATTACTGTCTGGTCTTTCCACAAATTTCTTCTGCTCAAATGTATATGAACTACAAATTGATTGGAATTGTTTTAATTAAACAAGAACAAAACCCAACTGTAGCACAAATAATGTATTGTTTTGAAAAGATAGGAAACTGGGAGTAACAGTCCTGATTGTAGTTTTCTTTTTCCAACAGAAAATCTGCTTCTTTATTTCAATTCTAGGCTGAGAATTGTTGTTCTTTACAACAACATACCAATTAGTCACAAAGCTTGGCTTGATAAAAGTCCTCCACTAACTGGTTGCATCAATCAAAATCTTTGGGCAACGCTTTATAACTATCCGTTATAGTTAACAAGTCATTATTAAATTGTTAGTTATTGAGTTATAAATGACTTTTTAAATAACAGTTTAAGGATTTATAATAATATATGTCCCTCATAGATAGACAGTAGATAACTAACAAACTTTTAGTTAGCGATTTAAAAATGATCCGTCACCTGCATATTAATGATTTCTAACTTCACCTTATTTATTAGTAACATATCATTAAAAGGCTGTACCTAAATTACTGACTAATGACTCGTTAAGAAACAGTTAATATTTTAAACATGCTACTAGGACGGTTTTGAAAGTTGTAGCTATTCCTTATTAATTAACTGTTAGTAAATGAGGAACATTGATAATTAACTTTAACCATAATCCTAACCTTAGTTCTAATCCTAATCCTACATTTAAAAATCCTTAACAAAATGTTAACTGTTATTTAACAAGTTATTTTTAACGCAATAACTAACAGTTTAATAAGGATTTGGTTGGGTAGTTATTATAAAGTGTTGCCAAACTTTTAATAAAACTTGAAAAAAACCTTGTAATAAAACTCTGGTGTAAACCAACAAAACTGTTGCAGGCATAGAACGTTACATGTTACATGTTCTGGAACTATTTTTGAAACATGAACAAAGTTTTTTTTAACCCTATGTTTATTCATAATTCTCCTAAATTTATTGATATGATATTTTAGCTAAACAGGCCTTGAAAAGGTCAAAAAGAGGGAAATGAATAATCAAATTACATTCCTACAATTCAACCAGATCGATCTGTCTAAGGCAAGTTATTTGAATCGACCTATGCTATTATAAAATCGTTTCAAAATGAAATAAATCAGTTATATCAATGTTGGAAAATGCCAATTGCATTGAGACATGGTAGGTTTATATTTCACTAAAAAACTTTAAAAAAACTTTTAAAAAACTTTACTAGTAAATACAATCAAATACGTCCAACCAAATACGACAGTGGACGACACACGTGATGCAGCAAAACATTATCAACCATCATTCCAGTCCAACGTGTGGAAACACTTTGAATTTAGCAAGGACATGTGACCACACAGTGTGGTAGAATGTTCAAAAAAATGTTCCCTTTGGATTATTTGGATGTCCAGCTGGCTGCTGTCCCGGGAGAACTGTGTTTCCACAGCTTCAGGACGGTGTGTGAGCTGCCGGAGGAATGCGGAAATGCCGCTCTGAGCAGTCCTGAAAAACCGTGTAAGCAACCGTGTGAATTTTTGTTACCAGTCTTGTCCAGACAACATAAAGGCCGATGTAAACGTTTGTTTCTCACAGCTCAATCCTAATCTGATTTTTGATCTGATTAAAGACATTTGCACATGTAACTACAGAGTTTCAGTGAGTTACAGTTTACACTTCATGTTAGCATGCTTAAATACTAATTAGCTTTTGACTTTCCACTCCAGCGGTGCCCGCGCCTCGCCGCCATCCCAGACCAACCACAGGCTACAAGGTGAGGCCGCCGCCATCACACAGGTACGCTCCGCTGTCGCCTTACCTGCGTCTCCTCCTCCACTGTTGGCCCGACGACAGCAATCATCGGTGACTCCATAATAAGGAAGGTCCGCCTCTTTAACGCGGTAACACACTGTTTTCCTGGAGCCACGGTTCTGGACATCCTGGAGAAACTCCCAGAACTGTTGCGCTCTTTCCCTTCCTCTGTTAGGAGACTGATTTTACACGTCGGTTTTAATGATACATCGTATAGAGAGTCTGAAACAACTAAAAAAGCTTTTAACAAACTTTTTACATTTTTAAAGTCCTGTCCATTGACTGTTTTTATTTCTGGACCCCTCCCCTCCCTCTCCCGCGGTCAGGGCCAGTTCCGCAGGCTGCAGAGTCTGAGCTCCTGGCTCCAGTCTGCTTCCAACCAGAACAGATTAGTTTTTATTGACAATTTTAATCTGTTCTGGAACAGAACCTCCTTTTTTAAAACTGATGGAATTCACCCCAGTCCACTGGGCAGTAATGTTTTAGCCGCCAACATCAGACACTCTGTCCAGACATCACCTGCCCCCATCATGTCCACACCAGTCCAAACCTCCTCTTCATCTGTACAGACATCTGTGTGTGGAGGTGACTGACTGGATCATGTACCTTCTTCCCCCATTCCCCAACAAACTGCTTCGACCATCCACACTGCTTCGCTTCCAAAACCTGTTGCCCCCTCAACTTATCCAATTAAGACCATTAGTACAATCAGGTCTTCTATGAGGAGACGTGCTTGGAGAAAAACAGATCACCAATACCTTCAGCCACTAAAGGAAGCACCAAAGTCCAAGGAAGCAGTTTCATCAACCAAAGATGTTCCACCCTCTTTTAACATGGCACTTTTTAATGTTCGGTCTACATCCAACAAGACTTTTATTATAAATGATTTTATCCTAGACCATAATATTGATTGTCTCTTTTTAACTGAAACATGGCTGAGCACGGATGCATCCACTGTTCTCACAGAGGCCTCCCCATCTAATTTTAGTTTTGTTTTTTCCACAAGGGAGGGCAAAAAGGGTGGTGGTACTGCATCTATTGTATCCAACTCCTTTGCAGTAAAGCAAATTTCTTTAGATCAGTACCCCAGCTTTGAACACCTTGCGTTTGTTTTTAACAGCCCTCCAGTTTTATGCATCACAGTATACAGACCACCAAATCCAAACTGGTTTTATTAAGGAGTTTTCTGAGTTCCTAGCATCTGTCCACACTTCATTCAACATGATTTTAATAACTGGTGATTTTAATCTGCATGTAGATAAGGAGTCGGACTACTCTGCTACTCAGTTTCTGGACCTGCTTGCTTCTCTGGATTTTAAACAACATGTCATGCAGCCGACTCACAACAGGGGGCACACTCTTGACCTGGTCATCAGTCATGGTTTACCTACAAGTGTGTCCACTGTTGTGGATCTGGCTGTCTCTGCTCATTACTGTGTGCTTTTTAACATCACTGGTTTTATAAAACAACAGACCTCTGTGAGAACTGTGAAGAAACGCTACTTGACTCCTGAAGTGGTCGAAAAATGTATTTCAACTGTTCGCTCAAACTCTCCAATTGTCTTACCAGCCCCCTGCAACTTACTTGTGGAAAGTTTTAACAGTAAACTTAGATCCAGTCTCGACTCAGTTGCTCCACTAAAATCTAAAAAGGATAAGAATCAAACTCACACCCCCTTGGAGAACCGAAGACATCAAACAACTGAAGAGACGAGCTAGGGCAGCGGAAAGACGTTGGAGAAAGCATAAGCTTGAAATAAACCATCAACTATACCAAAATCAACTAAAACTATACAACCAGACTGTAAAACAGACCAGGAACTCATACTTTGCGAACATCATCTCTGAAAATAAAAATAATCCCAGAGTCCTCTTCAGCACAATAGAATCCTTATTGAACTCAGACATGAATAAGACCACAATGCCAGCTTCTACTGCATTGTGTGAGGACTTTGCTGACCACTTCAGGAGCAAAATTGCTTCTGTACGATCTAGTATCTTGAAGGAACAAAGAAGCAATTGTAATAAAAATGATGACTTGACCTTACCCGAGGAAACACTGGACAGTTTTGACCTGGTTGAAGCTGCAACACTTGGTCGAGTTTTCTCCCAAGTTAAACCAAAGATCTGTTTTTTAGATCCCATCCCCACATCACTTTTTAAATCATTTTTTGGATCTTTTGAGAGCGAGATTTTAAACATCATAAATTCCTCTCTACAAACGTATATTTTTCCCACTGCTTTTAAATCTGCACTGGTGAAACCGTTACTAAAGAAAAGCAATGTAGATCCAACGGTTTTTAATAACTACAGACCAGTGTCCAACTTGCCATTTTTAAGCAAGATTCTGGAAAAAAATGTTTTTATTCAGCTAAATGATTTTCTCTTACACAATAACATATTTGAGGTGAACCAGTCTGGATTTAGAGCAAACCATAGCACTGAGACAGCCCTGTTAAAGATCGTTAATGATGTTAGATGTGCCTCGGATTCAGGTCAGATCACAGTCTTAGTACTACTGGATCTAAGTGCTGCTTTTGACACTGTTAATCACCTGATCCTGTTAAACAGACTTAAAAGTCTTGGCCTTTTAGGGACTGTTATCCAGTGGTTCACTTCCTATCTCACGGAGAGAAACTTTATGGTAAGCATGGACACTTACTTTTCTGGGGTCCACAAAATTGAATGTGGTGTGCCTCAAGGTTCCATCCTTGGCCCCTTGCTTTTTAACATCTACATGCTTCCTCTTGGGAATGTCATCAGGAAGCACAACATCAGCTTTCATAGCTATGCTGATGATACCCAGCTGTACATTGCTATGTCTCCTGATGACACAAGACCAATAGAAGCACTTTTTAATTGTATTTTAGATGTAAAATCATGGATGGCAAATACTTTTCTGCAGCTCAACCAGGAGAAAACTGAAATTTTGGTTATTGGTCCTGAAGCCAAGAGAGAGAAACAGTTTCTGAAACTTAAAGAACTTTCATTCAATTTTTCTGAAACAGTCAGAAACCTGGGCATTATTTTTGACTCCAAGCTAACATTTATCCCACATATCAAGCAGGTGATTAAAACTGGTTTTTATCATCTTAGAAATCTGGCTAGGGTCCGCCCACTACTCTCTCTTGCTAATATGGAGACGCTGATGCATGCTTTTATAATTAGTAGAGTTGATTATTGTAATGCCCTTCTAGCAGGTCTTCCAAAAAATAGCATTAAGAACCTTCAGCTTCTCCAAAATTCTACTGCAAGAGTTCTCACCAAGACCAGAAGACGAGCTCACATCACCCCGATTTTAAAATCCCTGCATTGGCTACCCATCTGCTTCAGGATTGATTTTAAGATACTTTTAATGGTTTTTAAATGTCTGAACGGTCTTGCGCCTTCTTATTTATCTGATCTTTTAGTTAAATATGAACCCTCGCGGACCCTGAGATCTTCTGGCACTGGTCTATTGATCATTCCAACTATGAAAACCAAAAATTATGGAGAGGCATCTTTTCAATACTATGGCCCCCGTTTATGGAACAGCCTGCCGGAGGACCTGAGGACCGCAGAAAACATAGAGGTTTTTAAGAAAAGGCTCAAAACCTATCTTTTTAAATTAGCTTTTAGTTAGTTTTTATCATGTTAATTTATCCTGTCTTTATTATTTTTTATCATGTTTTATGATTTTACGCTGGATTATTTATAGCTTATTTGAATATTTTTTATTCTCATGTTTTATTGCTTGTTGCTTTTATCAAATGCTCCATTTTAATTTTAGATTTCTATTTTATGATTTTTAATTCCAGTGCCTCCTCGGCTGGGTCCTCTCCCTCTGGGTCAGCTACGGTTCAGCTGTTGCAGCTCTAGATGGGGACCTGCCTCGCTACCTTGTTGTGGTGGGGCTGGGTCCTCGCCTGTGATGCTGCATTAGACTGGCTATGTGGTTGTCCACGGAGGAAGAGGACCCAACTATAATGGGTCCACCAACCAACTTTCTCCTTGCTCAGCCTGTTTCCCAATGGGTTCCATCAGCTAAGGGGGTGGGAATTGTGAAAGGGGTTGGGTGGATTGCATGTGTGTGTTGGGGGTGGGGATGGGGGGGGGGTCTACATTTTTATGGTTGTGCTTGTTTTTAATCTGTTCTATTTTAATGTAAAGCACTTTGTGTTATGCTTCATAGGAAAAGTGCTATAGAAATAAAGTTTGATTTGATTTGATTTGATTATAGTCACACTTATATAATTTCTCTATTTAAAAAAAAAAGGAAAATTCCACATACCACAAGGAACATGGCACCCATTCAAGGAACTCCATTAGTCTCCCCTGATAAAAATAGATAAAAAAAAGTTTTTTTTTTAACCAAAGCCCATCACAATATTAGAACTTCTTAATAGGCAAAAAAGATAGGTATGACTCTGACTTGTACACATTGAGAGTCCTTGCAACCCACTCAACTGTGCGAAATCATCGCTTTCCAGGATTCTACAGATTACAACAAAGACATACAAAATTCATTGTTGTATATTGAGATTTAACTGTGCAATATAGATTTAATGTAGAACATTTCATGTTTACAATTTAAAAAATTTTACTTTACAAGCCACGTTGCTTCATGGATGTAGTCCACAAAGGAGGTCACCTCAGCATTATTGGCCAGGAAAACACCTTCAAAAAATTCATCAGATCTAAAAGAACCAGAATACAAGTTAAAGTTCCATTTATGGTTAAAGAAAAATGGGAAAAAGATTACTAATGCCAACATCCTTAGTCTTTCAACAGGAACGGGTAGCAGTTGAAAGGGGCAGGTTGTATTGTCCTTTTAACCGAATAAATCACATAGTATTAAAATGTTAATTAAGTAAAATTATTTTATGAAAGGATCATTTTACTATTCAACCCAATCAGAATGGCTTGTCAGACTTGAGTCACAGCCGGTAAGGATGACAGGTAAAAAGCACACTAGGATTTTTGATTAGGTAAATCCTTTTCAAGTGTTTACAGCAAATGACTTATTTTTCCCCAAAGAACAACCTTTAAACACAGATTTATAATCAAACATTTTTGTTAAATTTGAATTATTTACAAATTTAAAAGAGCCTATGTTGTCTTGATTACAAGAAGGACCTCTTTCATGGTAGGTGAATTTATTTGCCTCTTCTCCCTTAATGAAAGTGGGTGGTGGGAGTGGACTGTGAAATCCCTCCACCATCGCTGATTGGTTAAAAAGCACCATGTACACCAAGATCACATGATGCACAATGTTGGGGTCCTAGAAAACAGTTATGACATAGTTGAACTGCAACCTGATGTCAATTCCCCTTATTTTGGCCTCCAAGATAACATCTAATGAACCACAAAGGCTCTCAACACTGCCCAGTTTTCCAAGGAGGAAGCTTTACTAGCTATCCCATGGAAAAGAGTTGGGTTTCCAGCAGGACCCAAAAGGTCTTGGACATCTTTGATAAGGAACCCTAAGGGGAAAAAAAGGTGGTGGGGGTTGCAATTAGTGAAAAGATTTGTCAGAACAACGTGCTAGTAATTGTGTGTTCCAGGAATCTCAAAAATCCGAGCAGAAAAGTATTAAGAAAAAAAGGTTACAAAAACAGAAATAATAGAAATGTTACATGTTTATCCACTGACTACATAAGAGAACTGGATGAAGCAAGTATGACGTCACGCATTGAAAACGGCTTACTTCCAGCGAAATTTTGTTGTATGTTATTCCATTTGGAGGCAGAATGAAGTCAGTAAGCAGTGATTGGTCCAGATCAGGGGTCGGCAACCCGCGGCTCTTTCATCCTTATGTTGCGGCTCTGCGTGGCTTGGAAAAATAAATTACAAGTGTTATAAGTGTATTTTATTTGTCTCAAAAACGTGTATCATGTCTTCTTATTAAGTCAAAGTTAACTACTACCTTCAGACCTTAGGCTATTTCGGTGATCAGCATTTGTCTTCAGAGACGTTTGACAGCATTTGACGGGTCAGCAGCAGCAACACAGAAACTGCACAATATCTGAACAAAGTATTTAATTTGTGTTTGTCCGTTTGTTTGATTGTAGTTGTAAACTGCAAAATGATTGTGATCTCGAAATATTAAAATAAAATAATAGAAATACAATCAGGGCTCTAGGGCTGCACGGTGGCGCAGTGGTTAGCGCTCCTGCCTCACAGCAAGAAGGTTCCCGGTTCAAGTCCTGGCTGGGGGACCTTTCTGTGTGGAGTTTGCATGTTCTCCCCGTGCATGCGTGGGTTTTCTCCGGGTACTCCGGCTTCCTCCCACCGTCCAAAAACATGCTTCATAGGTTAATTGGTCACTCTAAATTGTCTCTAGGTGTGGATGTGAGTGTTCATGGGTGTGTGATTGTGGCCCCTGCGACAGACTGGCGACCAGTCCAGGGGTGTACCCTGCCTTCGCCCATGAGTAGCCGGGTTAGGCTCCGGCAACCCCGTGACCCCGAAAGGGATAAAGCGGATTGGAAAATGAATGAATGAATGAATCAGGGCTCTAAATTAACACCCGCCCACCCGCCAAATGTGGGTAAAACTTTTACTGAGACATTGTTCTCTTACACAGGACTCAAACAAGGTGTCTGCCTTCCCTCCCCAGTTGGCCACCACAAACATCCATCCCAGAGTTTGTTCAAACATTTAATTCTGATTTGTTTGCGCTGATTTAAATCTCACATTCGTCGCAACAGCTGGTGCATTCAGGGGATGCATGGAAATTTCACACTTTCAGTAAGAGCTCTCTATTACTGCATTCAGGTGCGCTGGTAATTCATGGCATTTGCTCACACTGATCTAGGCCAACACAAACACACTCACACTTACTTACTTACTCACTTAATTTCTACATACATGTTATTACTTTTTTAAATGACTCAGACTCGCAACTACAACACACTGATCTGTCACAAAACACACAATGTAAGGCAAAATGCTCCACAATTTAAAAAAAAATGCATGACATAAAAAAAAACTTTAAAGTATTTTTTTTTATCACTAGTTTTATTGATACCAATATTTATGGAAGTGCTTTGCATTCCATAAAAAATATATCCAAAATAATTTAAAAAATATCTCAAACAGAACAGACTGTAAGTGATAAAGTTGCCCACACTCCACAACATGATCGCCCAGCAGGTCACCCACAGACTCTACTGCTTTGTGCCCAATATTGTCTTCAGGATTGATTCACAAAAGAATAAACAGATTATATTGGTCAATATTTAATACTTCCCGAACATTTTGCTGTGTTTGCAGATAGTCAATGCTTTAAAGAAAGATTTGTGTTCATAAAAAAGTTCAGAGATTGATTGATTGATTGGTTTAGTTCAAGCATAAATTAGACAGTACACAAAAATAATTACGCAGAATGATCAAACTCATTACTAAGACAATGAAATGAATTGATTGAGAGAAAAGAAAGGGAAAAAAAACAAAAAAAACAACGAAAAATGAACGAACAAAAACAACGCACTTAAGTCACATTTGTAACATTCGTTAAGTATAGTGATTAATAACTGAAGTCTAGTAGAGCTTGATTGATTGCTTGAAAAGGAGTGGGAAGAAGCAAACTTATATAATCCCACCCCTACATAGTTACATCATTTCATAGTCTGGCATCGTTTTCATAATCCAGTTCTGATCAGATGTAGTGCAGATTTCTCATGTAACAAAACTGAGTTCTTATTAATTATCCTCAAAAAACACAATTTCATTATTTCAGTAACAAGAATCACACAACATGTCACAGTTATGTAATACTCACTGATGATCATTAGAATACAATTTTATATTAATCCAGAGATCATCCCTACACATTGGAAATCAAGTTTTCAAGTAACAACAATTAGATTCAATTCAATTTTATTTCTATAGCCCAATATCACAGCCATAGCCGTCTCATTGGACTGATTCTCAATATATTGCAAGAAGCAAAATAAATTATTAAACATGTAAAAGTAAACAATAGCTGGTTATAAAACAGACTAAGCTGAACAAACATCTCTGCCCTTACACCCTCCTTCGCGGTGAGGAAAAACTCATTAAAAAAAACCCTATCTTTTTTGGGGGGGGGGGGGAGAAACCTCAGGGTTGCCCACATGAAGGAGAGATCCTCAACCCCGGACGGACAGGTGATGTGCTAAAACTATTAAAGAAAAGTGAGCTTAATTCATAATATAACTACATGGTTGAATAACAAGTATATGTCCAATAAACAAACACGTCTAGATAAACAGCTACAAGTTAAGATGACAGCTAAGTATTAAATAAACAAAGACATGTTTGAATAGTCTATCAGATGGGCCTCATCCAGTAGGAGTTGTGGTAACAGCTGGGGTTGCTGGAAGAGCCAGGCGAGGTCATGGCCAAAGACAGGGGCGGGAAGAGCCAAAGGTGAGGTCATAGCCAAGGACAGGAGCGGGAGGGGCCAAAGGCGAGGTCACAGCCAAGGACAGGAGCACCGATGATCCACCTGGAATCAGAAATCTCTCCCACTCCCCCCTATGGGGGGTGGGAAAGAGGGACAACATGTGAATTGCACTGCACCAAACAGAGGCATGATAAACCAAATAAAATAAAGCAATGGGAGATGGCAAGTGATGTAATGAAGATTGCAGGTGGAGAGAGGGGGGTGGGAGAAGGATGCAGACCCGGGTTAGGGTAGGGTTTATTGTGAGATAGGTAGAAGGTTAGTAGAAAAGGAAAGAGAGAGATGAAGGAGAGGGGGTTGTGGACTTGAGTATGTTGTGTAATGCAGATGGGACTTGGGGTCCCTTGGAGTTTGAGTGAGTGCAGTGGGATCCAGTGATCCCTTGAAATAAAGGTGTTATGTAATGTTGTGCAGTTGGGATTTGGTGGTCCCTTGAAATTAAAGTGAGTGCCATAGGACATAAAGTCCCTTAACGTGTATGTAGTGTGAGGGAAGGGTGGAAAATAAGAGGAAGTCTTGAGGTGGAGGGAGATGGGAAGGGTTGGGGGGGAGAGGGGACTGAGCAGGAGCGAGCAGAGCCAGCGTGGCAAACCCCATCACAGCAGGTGAGGCAGAGGAGCAGTAAGTTAAATAATCTCTGATTACTAACTAGCCTGACAATAATCCTGTCCAAAGAGGAATGTTTTAAGCCTAACTTTGAATGTAGAAACTGTGTCAGCGTCTCTTACATGAGCTGGGAGTTTATTCCATAAAACAGGAGCTTGGTGGATAAAGGCTCTACCTCCAACTGTACTTTTAGAGATTCTAGGAACCACAAGCAGTCCTGCATTTTGTGAGTGAAGTGTTCTGTTTGGTTGGTAAGGCACTATGAGATCTTTAATATAGGATGGGGCCATACCATTCAAGGCCTTATAGGTTAGCAGGAGGATTTTGAATTTGATTCTAGATTGAACTGGGAGCCAGTGAAGTGAAGCTAACACAGGAGTAATGTGTTCTCTTCTGCTGGTTCCTGCTAACAATCTAGCTGCTGCATTTTGAACAAGCTGAAGACTTTTTAAGTTAAATTAGATCATCTGAGAGAAATTATGAAAAAAATTTCTGTAACAATTATTAATTCACACTTTAGGTAACTAATATGTAGTAAACATTGATTATCATTAGAACACATACTTACATTAATTTAGTAATCGTTGGTACATGTTTCTGATCAAATAAAGAAAATCAATAGTTAATCAATAGATTGTAATTATGTTTGAAGTAACATTGCAGTGATCATCATTACACAATTTAAAACTCATTGGTGTGATTATATATATATATTTTTTTTAAAATTATTTCAGCACATTCAAGTTCATACGTCATATCATTTTGGAGTTCACCTGCAGCTCAGTCTAACCTTCACACCAGCATCATGATGTGATGCTGATTTGTTTCACCGTGTTCACATGTTGTAATGAGGATATGCAGGGAGATTTGACAAGAGGTTTATCTGCACTTCAGCTCTGCCATGGCTGTGCCCAGAGATCGGGTTTGGTCTGTAAATCCAGTTGTTCTGTCACTGCTCCACCTGACTCACTGCTGTCTACCTCCCCAAATCCTATAAACAAGGAAAGCAGGGGATTAGTCCCAACTAAAATCACTAAGCTCATTTGACTGCTTCTCTCCCATCGTCACTAATTAACAATAGATGCGGTGAAATTAATCTACAAATTGCTGCAAGTGTTATCTCAAGTTGCTAAGACTAAACCTGGTTACAAAGACAAAAGAGGAGGATAAATATAAATAAAGCAAATTCTTTTAAAGCAAAACTTGATCTCTTTGTCTTCACAGTATTTTTTTTGTCCCCTCTGGCATAATCGCTCTACCTAATTTAAAGTTGAAGTGGGATTTACAGATTAAAAAAATGAACCTATAACTCCCGCTCCACTCCGGCAGCGAGAGCTTAGATGACGGCCGCTTCTGCAATGTTTCTGTCTCTCTCTAACGAAGTTTAAATGATTACTGTCTGGCATTAACCCAAGAATGCAAAAATAAAAATATGATTAAAATTAGGCAAACCGTTAATATTGTTTCAATGAAAAATAGATAAATACCAAAGTTCAGCATGGTCCAGATACCAAATCACAAAAAGCTGCAGTCTGATTGTGGTTGAAAAGTTCCAAAGTCTGCTTTTTTGGCCAGAGACAAAAGTTTGGATGCAAAATTCAGGTCAGTGTGGCTTGCAATTTGTTGTTATACTGTCATATTTATTCATTTAAGTTCTTTAGTTTTAGATGAGACATTTTAGACATTTTCATCCATGTTTAAATTACTGCCAGTCTATAAAAAAACTAAATCAGATTAATCATCTTTGGATTGTAATGTTTTACTAGGTAAATCTTTTACGACTTTTGAATGAAAAAAAGGTCAGATAGAACATTTTTCCTTCTTATTTTGCTATCTGAAATGTCTTAATTAGTAAAGTGTTAACTCAGATATCCCAGAAATGTCATTTGTGTGCACAAAACACATCAACAGTGCAATAAGCAGAACTGTAAAGAATTTAATGTCTGCAGTATTACTCCAAGAAAACAACCATGCTGAAATACAGCCTTAAGGCACAGACCTTCTGCACTTTAAATGGTCTGGGAGAATACTAAAATCTGATTGGCTTCTGGGTGTGATTGGCTGCCAGGACCCTTGATTTACAGAAGAAAATGAAAATGATGAAGTTGGAAGCTTTGCCGCAGGCTGTGCCACGTGACCATGAAGCGGTTCAGATTGTGCAGTGATTTTTTGACAGCGATGTGAATCCCTCAGGCCCCATTCAAAATTTTGATGGAAAGTTGTAGTCAGAGACAATTAGAAGACAGGAGATTTGAAAGAAAAATGTATGTCTAAATGAAACCATTGTTTTCCCTAAACAATAATCGCATATTTAATATTTCAAAATAACAGAACAAAATAGAAAAAAACAGAGCAAAAATTCAGCCTCAGTCCCATTCAAATGTTCAAAAGAGAAACACTTTTTTCATGCATTCATTCAGTCAACTTTTCATACAACCCCCACCCCCACCCCCCCCCCCCCAAAAAAAAAAAGCAAAAAGAAAGTAGTAAAATGTAGTAAATTAAACTTCAGAGCTGACTTGGAGTCAGAGTACCTAGCTGCAGGTAAAATAGCAGCTATAGACCCGATGGAGCCAATGGACAGAACTTGTTTTTTATCTAAAGGACGGGAGTCGTGATCTCCAAAATGGAAGTACTTTTATACTAATACTTTTTTGTTTAAAATTGTCTATAATAAACTTAACCCCTTTTGAATATTCCGTGATTAGCATTTTATGGAAAAAAGAGAGAATATGGCAATTATTTGTAGTTTTCGGACAAAAGCGATCTTTTATTGTAACAAATAAGGAAAAGATGAACGTCGATCTCTGACGGCTGCAACCCAGAGCAGAGTTCCCGCTGTGGGGGCGGAGCTGAAGCTGTCTGCTACTAGAAATCCAACAACGAAGAAACCCATCATCATTTTATTTTGTGATGGAGGCTGACATGAATTTTCTAGAACGAGTATTGATGTTGACTAAAAATTGTGGAAACTCTGCAGTTCACCACAAAAGTCCCGCCCACCACCGTTACGGGAAGCGAGCAGTTCAAGTAGACAGACTGTGAGCACAATCCAGCCGAGCAGAACACCTGAAATCCAGCTGGATCAAACGTCTCCACAAACCTCTTTTCTTTTTTTCAAACACAACAAGTAAAACTTATTTAAAAAAAACAGAATTTCATTGGTAAAATTCAAAGTTGAGAAGTTCTCGCGGTGAAATTGGAAACAGATTTATTCTTTAGCTAAGATAAGCTAACATTAACATGGACTTTTGAATAATTCAGATAGCCTCTAGGTAAAATACAACTTCCGTTTTTGACATCCATCGGCTCTGTTAGGTCTACCCGCCATTTTGATGAGATGGCTTCGGCTTCATCACTGGCTGCAACCATGTCGCTACAACTGGTTTTAGGCAAACATTCACGTGATTAAGCTCATAAATAGCATCCAGTACCTTCAGCATCCTGCAGATGGCGATATCATCTAATCCGCCCAACACACCAGCCATGGTAACGTAGAGATGTGGACTTCTTGTGCACAATCACAATGTAATGAGTAAGGGTAAGTGTCCGTTCAATTGTAGTGGAGTAAAGAGTACAAATATTTAATTAAAAATGTAGTTGAGTAGAGGGTAAAAGTTGCTTATATTTTTGATACTCAGTACAAGTACAAAGTAGCTAAGTAGCTTGAGTAAAGTAACAAAGTCCCTTTACTCAAGTACTTTACATCACTGATGATAGGCAATATCCACGTAGTAGTCATCCTTCGTTTTACAATAATTCCAGATGTTTTAAAGTTGTGAAACTGCTCACTAAACAATTTGTATACTTTTTGTCTTGTTTACATTCTAAGTTCAAATCTTTATAGAAAAATAAGTTTCATAGAATAAAAGCAAAGAAAGGATTGATATTAAATATTTATGATTCTGGGGCAAGCAGAACAAAGTCTGCACAGGAGACACGCTACACAGGGGATTGATTAACAACATTTGCAGGCAATCAGAATGCAGTACACTGTTAAACAAACAAATAAACAAAAAGACGGCAGGCAAAGAACCCCTAAAAAAATCTGCGAAACAGCAGGTCAAGTTTGAAGTACCACCTGCTAGCCAAACACACCGCTCTCCCAGAGAACTCGGCTCAGCCCTCATATGCAAAGCAGATGACGCTAGATAGTTTGCAGCAAAAACGTCTAACTGCCTGAACAACAAGCAAGCTTTCAGCGGCTGTAGCTAAATGATAGCTACAACTTACAATCAATGACCCAATTAATGTTTCAGCAATTGTTTTATTCAGAAAGCTTTTCTGAATACACTGTCAGTGTCAGGTCTTGACAGTTTCTGTTCCTTCACTGTCCTCTCCTGCTTCTATTTGGCAGTTTTTCCTTTTTTTGGTTCTGTTGCTCGCCTCTCTCTCCCTGTCTCTCCTTCACAGGTGTCCAGAATGAGGCGGAGCATCCTGACACACCTGCTACTAATCACCTCAGCAGTAATTCAGACCAGTTCCTCCAGCTTTTCCCTGCCAGTCCGTCTGCTTACCTCAAGTGGTATTTAGCCCACATCTGGCCTGTTACACTTGTCTTAACTAGATGATTTTGTTTCTGTTCTTTAGTCTGCTCCAACCTGGAATCCATCAAGCCTGTTGTGACCTCGGCCCTCCTGGACTCCATATACCTGCAACCAGCCTGGACCCCTTTCCCCACCTGGACCTCCAGCATCCTCTCTTTAAACAAATCATTTTTTTTTCCCATCATCCTATGCTCTCTTTTCACCTGATCATGACAGTTACAAAGTATTTTATAAAATGTTTTTATTTGAAGTATTTATTTACTTTGTTGTAAATAAAGTATGTCTACAATATTTCTAATTAAAACTGCATTTATACCATTCTTGTCCTTATAAACAATGTAAAATTGCCAAATACTCTTGAAGTACACGGTCGTGGTGCAGTGGAAAGGGCGGTCGGCCTTTGATCCAAGGATTGCAGGTTCAATTCCTGCCTTGCCCGCCCATGTGTCGAAGTGTCCTTGGGCAAGACACTGAACACTCTGATGGAAGGTTGGCGCCAGTGTTCAGCAGGGGAGCCGCCATCAGTATGAAAAAGTCATAAAGTTTTAGTTGATGAACAACAGTAGTTTCAGTTAATGAAATTAAAGTGTAATAAGTAAGGATCCTTTAAAATAATACAAAGCATGTTTATTATGGTAACAGAAATCGTACTTGTTAAAGAAAAAATGTACATACATGTACATCAAGGGTCTCAAACTCCACTGTTGGGGCCACTGAAGGCAGAGTCTGGCTGAGGCTGGGACGCAACTTTAGCGCGCATGCATGCAGCTCGTGGGTGTCTGTGAGTCAATGCCAATTTGAACCAGAATTTTTGTAAAAATCTGATCTTCTAAAATTTTTTACATTTTGATTTAAAATGCAAAAAAAGATCAACATGACCCTGGTGAAAACAAGCTGCGTATAACTTCCTCAGTTAATTCATCCTTTGGTATGTACTATACTATTAACTGTACTTTATTAGTAACTGTGCAAAATTACTTAAAAATATTAAATCAACAAATACATAAATCAATAAGTACATTAATCAGTAATACATTTTTGTATTTTGTAATTAATGTTGTAATTAATGTTAGTGACACTGCGTTTAACACTGTTAGACACAAAATACGACTTCAGTTTGAGAGTTTTTAACCTTCATCAGTGGGTTCTTCTGAACATGGCGTCTCTTGTGTATTTCTAATGTTCATTTTTAAACGGATAGAAAGGATAGGCCTCAAGCGTGGCACGAACCAGGGCTCTAAATTAACACCCGTCCACCCACCAAATGTGGGTAAAACTTCTATTTGGCTGGTAGGACAACTACTAGGAAAACTAACTACTTTGGCAGGTGTGGCATTGTTTATCATGTCTAACAGGGGCTCAAACTCACAACCACAAAGTGTCTGCCTTCCTTCCCCACTTGGCCACCACAAACATCCATGCCAGAGTTGGCTCAAACTTTTAATTCAGACTTTATTGTGCAGATTTATTACTCAGATTTGCAGGATGTGCATTCAGGAAATGCATGGAATTTCCACACTTATGTGCTTTTATTGAAAGCTCGCCATTACTGCACTCAAATGTGCTGCTCATTTCTATCAAAGGTATGTGTTCATATAAAAAGAGATCAGAAGTATATTTGTTAAATTAACATATCATTTCTTGCTATAAAATCTGATATGAGAATGCACTTTCAGTTCTTACTAATGTTTTCACTAAATGTTTTTTATTTTATTTCATGAGAGAATAATCATTACCTGAAACTTTATGATTAAAGGGAATAACCGTTTTGCTTTTAAAAACACATATTTATTTTTCCAGAGAAATGTTTGGCTGGTAGACTTTGGATGTTTTTGACCACCCCGGCTAGTAACTAAAACCGTTCATTTAGAGCCATGGCATGACCTGTCAGACAGAAATGAAGCTGTCAGTTCCTTTTATGTCTACATTTCAATTATAATAGATATAATCCCAGCAGCAGCTAATGTCCCTCTTTTTTTTTTTGTTTGTTTTTTAGTTTCATAGTGTTTATCTATCAGGGGATTTAATTTACTTTTCTGAGGAGCAGCCAGCTTGGTTTTAATAGGTTGCATTTTAAGAACAAAGTTGTGTTCAGCTGTTGTAACTGCTGTTTGTTGTTGTCCTGAGCCTCCTTTCCATTTAATTACTGCTTCTTTGCTCAGCTGCTCTTTTGAGTCCCTCCTGTATTTTGAGACACTTGAAATAATTCTGAAAAACACTTTTGAGTAGTTTTTGTCTTTTTTGCAACCAGTGGACCACAAGTTACAAATATGGGTTTTACAAGTGTCATTAGACTTCAGAACAATCCAAAGTATTGGGATTCTTGGTCGTGTTGGACTTCACGGTAGCATTTGACTTCTGACCCCCCTATCGTACTGGAACATTTGGCTAACAATGTTGTACTCCAGGGCTATGTGCTTTATTAGTTTAAAAACTGTCAAACAATCGCATTTCTGTAGTGATTGTAAGTATTTGCCCTGTTCAGCCCCTCTAGCACCAATGCCCTAAACGAATCAGAGGCCCTGAGCTATGTTTTCTGTACATGCTGCCCAATAATGGTACACTAAAAATGAAACACCATTCCAAATGAAGAAATTTGATGTCCCAAAAGGTGTGATGTAATCTAGTAGTGAACAACATTCTTATGTCACAATCTAATGTAATATAATGTACGACAATATTTTTACATACGGTCTGAAAAGGACTAAAGTTAGAGTTTTTTTTTATTTTTATTTCCGGATCCAGAAAAATTTATTTTTCAAATCAAAATGCTAAGACAGGAAATGTAATTTAAAAAGACTATTTAAAACTGCAGATATTTTACAGATGATGAAGATGAATGATGAAATGAAACAAATTTGTTAATTTGTAGATGTTGTTTCTGATTTGTAAAATTAAAATAAGGCAACATTACATGTTTTTTTTTGTTTGTCTGTTTGTTTTATATGAATGTCATAACACTGAGAACTCGATCATGTTACAGGGCAAAAAGAGAAATCACTTAAAACTTTTTCAGTGTGTGTTTCTCTTTAAAACATATGCATCATGGCAAAAAAGGGTGAAAAAGGCAACATTTTCCTGACAACGGACTGCTAGACCTCCAGAACAGCATGCTCTTTCATGTCTGTCACATGTCATCTCTTGGAGAATTATTGGATGATATCTTGCCTGTTAGACTTCTTTGAGTTCACCAATGGGCACACTGCCAAAAACCTGGTGGAGGAGCTACTGAGAGTGGCTAGAAAGTGGCAACTCGAAGAAAAAGTGGTTTGCTGTGAGACAGATAACACAGCCAACATCAAGAAGGCTATCAAAATTCTGAAGTGGACTCGCCACCTTTGTCTGGCGCATAGAATACATTTGATGAGAAGGGATTCATTAAAGGTGGTCAAACCAACCTTGGACAAGGTTAAGGTTATTGTGGAGTTTTTCCATAAAAACACAGTGGCAACACAACGGGTCAAAGTGGAGATGCCTGAACTGAAGCCCAAGCAGGAATGTTCTCATCATTTCAATAAATCCTGAAATGTTCATCTGTTATTTTCTGCATTTTGTGATCGAATTTTATGCAAAATGAACCCATTAACCATCACCATTCAGACTGTGATGGAATAAACGCCGGTCTCTAATAGACGCCGGTCTCAAATCAACGTCGGGTCGGCCGACATTTTTTTCAAATATACTCCCCGGCTACTATTGGAAGATATACGGTTCAAAAAAGAGAAAAAAACTGAAACCAACCCTCCTCTTTCCCCTCCACCTCCCCTCCATTCACTGGAGATAAGTGCAGAAAGATACTTTGAACTGCTTTTTTTCTGGACTAGCATTAACACTGTTTAGTTGAGTTTGGCTTTGTTCTGCAATTGTGGATTTGTTTGCAGTGCTTTTGTATATTTGTTAAATTAAAAGCAAATGTTATTCATTAGATCTTTACTTCACTAATTTACATCAAGACAACACAAAAATTCTTACAATTCCAAAAATAAAGAGGAGCAAAAAAAAGAAAAAAAAACACGTTACCTTCCCTGTTGTTTAATTCTTTAAGACAATAAATGAAAAGCTTAACTAATGAAAAGTAATCCTAACAAAATAACTAGCATGCCAACATTTGAAACAAAATTAAACAAAAGAATGTTTTTTAATGGAATAAATGCAAAAAGTTAGGCAATATAAGGATTCTCATGAATACACAACTCATGAAATCATTTTAACAAACAAACCATTAATTCTTGCAAAGTTGTGGTAAAATAAAGGTCCACATAATATACTTTGAAAAGAGTCAAAGAAGCCGATTCTGTCCCAGGAGTCGAATCAAAAGAATAGTTTTCCATGAAAGAATCGAAGTGCCCGTTACTAGTGTCAGGAGTCAGTTCCAGCAATCCAGCACACCTGTGGAAACAAAAGAGAAACTCGCAAAAAAATGTCAGACACCACTAACAAAATATGACCAGGAGAGAGAGATAAAAGAGCAGGGACCTGTCAAAGTTATTGTGTGAGCCACACTGTGTGCCCCATAAAGGTTTTCCATTTTTATACTCACAGACAACATCTAGCCACAAGGGCAGTTGTGACTAAGACTTTGGAAAAACCAGAGACAAAATGCCTGAGCAGCCACGATGCAGACCCCAGCCAATGAATGTCAGACTTTACTATCTCCATCTGGAGTGGAGAAGTTTTTTTTTTAACACCAAGGGCAAGGCACACTCAGCTCAGGATAGGTCAGATTAGACCATTCTTAGTGCTGTGTCCCCCACTTGTCTAAGAGTGTCTTTGAGGTACTTTTTGGTCCAAAAAAACCGAGAAGTTTGATTCTAGTCTACCTTTGATCCATGCAAAAGTTTCAGATGTAAAATTTAAAGTTCAGTTGTTTCACACTGAGAGAACATGTAGTCTGAGACGCATATTAATCCTTCATTTATGGTTGGCAAGCACAATGGTCATTGAACAAACAGAGTATCTAAAAGTGAGAAAGAAAGAAAAATCCAAGTTCACCAGTGTTGGTGAAGTATATAGCACTAGTTTCTCTAGTAGCAGTTCCTCACGTTCTGAAGATTCCCTAAGCTTGAATGATTCAGTGACAGTAAGCAAAGTCCAATTGACATAACAGAGTTTGTTACAAAGTAACCCTTCGTCAAATCATCTGCTTCTTTAAAAAAGATTGTTTTCATGTGATGGCTTTGGATAAAAAGACCAACTGCAGTGGCTTGCAAAAGTATTCACACCCCTTGAACTCCTCCACATTTTCTCACATTATGACCACAAGCATAAATATATTTTATTGGAATTTTATGTGAAAGACTAACACAAAGTGGCTCACACAGCTGAAACAACTCAGTGATCAGTGAGCAGGTGAGTGGGGACAGGTGGGTGGAATAGAGAACCAGGTACCAATCCAGACAGTGTCCCCTACCCAGCAGACCAGCAGGCTGCCCAGGATGGTCTAAATGAAACTGGGTGTACCCTGCCTTCGCCCACAAGTGACCAGGTTAGGCTCCGGCACCCTCGTGACCCCAAAAGGGACAAAGCAGGTTTGGAAAATGGATGAATGAATATCGTCATGTCAGAATTTTAAATAAATACAAGTATCATCTAACGAAATATGAGATTTATTGCTGAATCCATTTTTCCCTCCACCCCTAATTGTTACATTGTTTATGTCAAACAAGACACAGGGATATCATAATAAACAAAAAAGAATAACTGACAATACAGTGGAATAAAAGAAGGAAAAGCCTCTTTATTGTGGTGAGGTGGGGATTGTAGTGGTAGGGAGAGAAGCTTGGTCTCTGAGGTTTGTTTTTTGTTTTTAAATAGCTTTAATACGTTTTAAAAAGATAACTTTTTGAGACTGTCTGTCTTGTGTTGAGGGATCCTTTTGGAGCTGCTGGAGGTGGCAGGCTGGCATGCACCACTGGCATCACGCCACAAAAATGACAACTACATTTTTCTAAACAAAATGATCAAGGAAATGATGTACCTGCTCTGGTTGATTTGTTCCTCACAATCTCTTTTTTTTTCTCTCTCCATGCAGCAACCTATTCTCCCTCTGCTGCAACCATGTGCTGCTCCCACAGCCTTTATCTTGCAGAACTCCTTCGTGCTTCTTTTTTTTTAGACACCTAGAAAGTTGGATTCTTTTGCTCGTTTAAAGGATTTGGAGACTTTCAGGTTTTAATTTCACAGACATTTCAGAAAAAGACATTCACTGCATCAACAAGGTCATGTCTCTTTTTAAAGCATGCTTTCATACATGCTACGTGTCCTGTTGAAAACAAGCCATCCAGGGCTGTCATCCTTGCCCCACCAAAACTGGAGGTCCAATCTATTGTCATTTGAAGGGTGTCAAATGGCTAATTTATCAAAACACATGCTGTGACTGTCTTACAGACCTTCTTACCTTTTAAGAACAGTTTGAAAGAACGTTTTGTTCTGAAATGTTGTGTTTCAGAAAGAGCGGTGAATATTCCCATTTTTGTAATTTCTGTGTTAAAGAGCCTATACCATGCTATTCTTAACTTTTCAGAGTAAACTATATCCATATAAATGATAATACATTACCTTTGGCACACCAAAGAAATTTTTTTTTAAAATGAAATATGAGTTATTTTTGTGAATTCTTTTTCTACCCAGGAGTAAGACTCTTCGATCTTTGATGCTCCGCCTTTCACTCCTTGTCAGTGTTGCATATTTCATGATGTCATCCTAGAGCTGGCCTTGGCAGCCTATCTGCATTTTGCCCACGAAAGCCATCTAAACTTTTGCAAAGATGATGTGCATATTGTGCATATAAAATGAAAGCATTTCTTAGGATCTGTCTTTTCCTTTCTGTCCCTCTCTCTCTCTGCCCCTCTATCTCATGCAGGAGTTAGGCGAAGAGTTGCTGTAACTGCCTCCTCCCCTGATCCCACATCGTACTCACCTGAAGCCCATGGTCCCATTAACACTCCTGTAGTAGAAATGCCCAGCTCATTCCCTTGCACAATGCAAGATCGTCCAACGTTCATTCCCTGTTCCTGCCTGCCTGGCTTCTCACGCTTTCAGTTCCAGTCCGGTCTTCAGTTATATTCTCCAGTCCTGATCTCCAGTTTCAGCTTTCATCTCCAGCTCCTAAAATACAAGCCAGTCAGCTCACTTCCCAGTCAGCCTCTTCATCTGATTAAGACTGCTGGTCTAAATGAACTGTCCAAACATTCGTCTGCCCGCTGTCTGATAATTTGATCCACCAGCTCTCATAACAGTGTTTGCTGATCACTATTAGCTTTTAGAAGAAAGTGGGTGTGTTTGTTATCCTGGGGGCGGTGCTAGCAGCACAGACTCTTCCTGGAAGGGGCTGTTCTCATTTGTCTATGTCACATTGTGAGGACCCGCTCGTTTTTGTGGATTAGAAGGGGCTGGTGGGTTTTGTTACTACAGTTAACCCTGTGTAGCCTGAACTATTAAATAATTGACAGAAAAGTCCAACTATTTGAATTTGGAGCCTTCATAGGTCCCTCTGAACAAACAAAAATGTTTTTAAATATAAATTTCAATTTGTATCATTTTTGATCAGGTCACACAGCTCAAAGATATATGTTTTCCTGAGCTAACAAAAACGTTCTAAGACTCCAAAAAATACAAGAAATTTGTATTTCCATTCCATTGCTCTTGTGAAGGGCTGACAGACTCATGTATCATATATGATATGTTTGTCTTTAAAGGGTTAATTTACTACCTGTGGTTCTGTCAGAGACATAAAAATGCTTATCAAAGAGCAGCTCGGGTCTTAAGGGGTTAAATCATGGAGCTAGCACTTAGCACAGTTAGCAGCTGTTGTGCAGCCATTTCTGTCAGCAGCACAGAGCTTAACATTAGAAAGAAGCAAAAACCCAAACATTCTTCTGTTTAAATTAATTTGTAGGTTGTTGTTTGTGTAAGACAGACCAATAGAGATTCTTGTTGTCAGTTTAAAACACCTTTTCAAAAAAATTATTGATCCCGTAAGTCTGAATCCATGAACATTTTGCTAGCTTGACTGAACTGTTTTTGTGAGCCTGCTTCAACTGCTGCTGTATCCTTGTGCACTTTACAACAATAAAATGTCATGATACGTTCATGAAATGCTGACTTCTAGTGAGGTATTTGACTGGAATAATAGGCTTGAAATATAAAGCACTGATCCTAAAAGCAATAAATTAAATATCCGATAATGATCGGGAGATATCCGATATCGATTGAGTCCGACACCACGTGATCGGGCCCAGTTTCTGATCCTCTAATTGGATTGTGACTTCCCTAGATTCAGAAATCCTCTTCGGTTTCATACAAACCATTTTCCTGGAAACACCCACACCTTTCCATCTTTGCACAATAATCCAAGTTCAAACCAGTTCTAATTCATCGTGACCTGAAACTATGCACTCCTTGAGTTATGTTTGAACTGAACACAGACTGATACAGTTTGAAGGCCACAGCAATTACATGCACAATATCTTGGTGGAACCTGGGTGTAATATAGGATACCGTGTATTTTATCTTGTGTTATAATTTAACATATAAAACCAGTAAAGTATTGATCAATAAATGACAGGTACATTTGATAAGGTGAACTTTATTTAAGAGACAACTAATGTTACAGTCAGTAGTTTTGTTCAGTGGGCCTTTCTTATTCCTGTAGCCATATATTAAAAGGGAGCCTTTTTCTTAAAACAAAATAAAAAATCTTAAAGCAAGAGTGTTGTGCATGTAGAAACCCCCTGGTGTCGCATTCCTCATGATCATGTCAGAGTTTCAACAGCTTTAACACTCTGCAGTCACACATTGGCACTTTCCACCATCAGTGATGTAATTTTCTTCTTAGCTGATTCCTCCTCAGCGCCTCTTGATTCACTCGTAATCTTTGTCTGATGATCTGCTCAAAGAAGTTCTTGTAGCTGACGTCAAAGGCTGCTTCATTTCTGAAACAAACATTATGTTTTGCAACAAATAGCGCATCTAAAGACAATATATGTGCAGCCTGTGTAAATGATTACATTGACCATATGTCAAGCCTTACGTTTCTTCTTCTGTGGTCCCAGTTGCAGTGGGTTTGTTGAAGAATCTGGTGTACTGATGGAAACAGATCCTGTGATATCAGACTTTGACAGCAGTCTTTATCTTTAATGTGCCAAAGAGTCCCAGAGTCTTCCTTTCTCTCAGCAGCTTTGAGGAACAGACCTCTAAAGAATGAAAACAACAACACACTCTGTCTGAATATGTGTATAACATATTTACTATAGAAACAAGTCAAATTATAGTTTCTGTGGTGAATCTGATGGACTGTAGAAAGCTAAAGCTACAACTTTTCAACTCCTGTCCCTAAATGGAAATTTAACAAAAATAAAACATTTAATAATTAATATCCTAAACAGGACCCTGCATGAAAACATGCACTACAAGCCTACTCAGTTAGGTTCAAATCATCACAACTCTAAACAAAATACTTCAGTAGTGTCTGTGAGAGTGGAAGAGACTGAGAGGCAGGTTATTTCCCACATACCTGCTGATGAGCTCTGTGAAGATGATCCTGTGTGATCATGTATTTATCCTCTTATCAGCATCTGATGGACAGCACATGCAGAACCGGAACAGAGGAAACAACAGATGAACTCATTCATGACTGGAGTTTTTCACTTGTTGATCTTGAGGTGTTTGGGGCTGCCGTTCAACGCAGTTTAATGTTTCTTATCTCTTGGTCTTAAAATACTGAATTCTTTCTCCTTTGATATAAAAAATGTGCGTGTAGCACCTTTTATATTGCTTTTACATTGCTTTTTTTTTTACGTTTCAGAGTCTTTTCTCTCAGAATTTTCACGTTTGTCACCATATCAAAGTCAAGTCAAAGTAAACTTTATTGTCAACATCTAAAATGGTTCACATACATAGAAATTGAAATTCGATTTCTCTCAAGCTCCAGTCTGAACAGTGCGCACAACATGTCCCCCCCATTAAGAGACAAAAAAATAAAAATCTTTGATGCAACAACAACTTAATGCAAATTAAAAGTAAAGTGACTGTAGTGTTGTCCTTTATTCCGTACCATTAGACTGGCGGAAGATGCAGTTCAGAGCTGATGAGGTAGAATGAGTGTGTGCGTTTCAAAGTTCAACTGAGCCCGGGGCAACGAGAGGGGAGAATGGGGGCAGAGCCTGGAGAGAGTTCAGCTTCCTGACAGTCTGATGTAAAAAACCGTCTCTGAGTCTGCTGGTCGCGGCCTGAAGACTACGTAGTCTCCTCCCAGATGGCAACAGACTGAGGAAGCTGTGGGATGGATGTGTCGAGTCATCCGCAATGCGAAGGGCTCTGCGGGTGAGACGGGTGCTGTAGATGTCCTGAAGGGAAGGGAAGGGACGGGGGAACCGATGATCCTCTCAGCCACCCTCATGATGCGTTGGAGGGTCTTCCAGCAGGATGCGTTGCAGGCGCCATACCACACTGTGATGCAGCTGGTCAAGATGCTCCCCACGGTGCCTCTGTAAAAGGTGTGCATGATGGGGGGGCGGGGCATTGGCTTTCTTCAGTTTGCGTAGGAAGTGGAGACACTGCTTTGATTTCCCAGCCAGTGATGCAATTTTGTCCGATCTGGAGAGGTTTTCTGTGATGTGCACATCCAGGAACTTGATGCAGCTCACTCTTTCCACTGTTGTGTTGTTGGTGGTCAGAGGTGCATGCTGAATGTGCGCTCTCCTGAAATCCACCACCATCTCCTTCGTCTTCTCCACGATCAGGAGGAGATTGTTGTATCTGCACCAACCGGCCAGGTGGCGGCTCACCTCACTTCTGTAGTTTGTCTCATCGTCGTTCCTGATGAGACCCACAACAGTAGTGTCGTTCGCAAACTTGATGTGGACGTTGGAGCAGTGTGTTGGTGCACAGTCGTGGAGTGAAGAGGAAGGGGCGCAACACGCATCTCTGGGGATCCCCTGTGTTCATTGTGATGGTGCTGGATGTGTTGCTGCCAACCCGCACTGCTTGCGGTCTCCCAGCCAGGAAGTCCAGCAGCCAGTTACACAGGGGAGCATTGAGCCCCAGCTGAACCAGTTTGTGAGTGAGCTGCTGGGGGATGATGGTGTTGAATGCTGAACTAAAGTCAGTGAACAGCATTTTGACGTACGAGTCTTTCTGTTCCAGGTGAGTGAGTGCAGAGTGGAGAGCAGTTTAGATGGCATCTTCTGTCGAGCGGAAAACTGAAATGGGTCCAGAGAGGGGTGCAGGACAGACTTGATGTACTGCATTACGAGCCGTTCGAAGCTCTCCATGATGATGGGGATCAGAGCAACCGGACGGTTGTCGTTAAAGCAAGAGGGAGATGCCTTTTTTGGGACGGGTATGATGGTGGTCGCTTTGAAACATGTGGGGATGACAGCCTGGCTCAGGGAGATAAAAATGTCTGTAAAGACATCAGCCAGTTCCTGTGCACAGTCTCTCAAGCACACGACCGGGGGTGTTGTCTGGACCTGGGGCTTTTCGTGCATTGATCCTGCTGAGGGATCTCCTCACACTGCCTGAAGACAGTGACAACACCTGGTCACCAGGAGAGGGTGGGGTTTTCTGGGCCGTCGTGCCGTTCACTGCCTCAAAGCAAACGTAGGAGTTCAGTTCATTCAGCAGGGGGATGGAGCTGTCTCATGTCTGTGGTGGAGGCTTGTAGTCTGTGATGGCCCGTAGTCCTTGCCACTGGTTCTGAGTGTCTCTGCTGTTGCTGAAGTAGTGAGCTATCCTCCTGGAGTATTGTCTCTTAGCCTCCCTGATGCCACGGGACAGGTTGGCCCTAGCTGTCCTCAGGGCCCCCTCATCTCCAGCTCTGAAGGCAGCATTACGAACCTTCAGGAGTCTGTAGACCTCTCCTGTTAGCCACGGCTTCTGGTTTGCCCAGACTGTAATGGTCTTATTTAATGTGACATTGTCAACACACTTGGTGATGTAGGCAGTAAGAGTCTCTGTGTACTCCTGGAGGTCTGTGGTGTTGTTGCTTGTTGCAGTCTTCTTGAACATATTCCAGTCTGTGGAGCTAAAGCAGTCCTGGAGAGCTTGTGTAGACCCCTCTGGCCATATCCGCATGCCTTTCAGAACTGGTCTGGCCACTTTCACAAGGGGTCTGTATGCAGGCAAAAGCATCACAGTGATGTGGTCTGAGGATCCACGGTGAGGGAGGGGGAAGGCTCTGTAGGCTCTTTTCTGTGAGGTGTAAACACAGTCCAGTATGTTGTCTCCACATGTTGGAAAGTTAATGTGTTGGTGCATTTTTGGAAACACACTTTTGGGGTCTGTGTGGTTAAAATCCCCAGCCAAGATGAGAAATGCATCTGGGTGTGCTGTCAGCTGCTTGCTGATCTGTAGGCAGTGCCTCCGTTCTACTGTCGTTGTTGGTGCTGGGGGTGAAATATACTGCAACAAGCAATATTGCTGTGTATTCCCTTGGTAATTAGAACGGACGACACTTTATGATCATAAACTCCAGTAGATTTGAGCATTGTTTGACAACCACAACACAACATTGTCAATGTAAACACAGAGTCTGTCGCCTCACTTTTTTCCTCTCGAGCAGCCGATCCACTCGATGGCGTGTTAGCTGGTTGAGTTGAACAGCGTTTTGTTAAGCTCCTGTTGTTAAGCCAAGTTTCAGTAAACACAAAAACACAGCAGTCCTTAGCACGCCTCTGAGTGGACGCAGTAGACGAATGTTGTCCAGGTTGTTATCCACAGAGCGAACATTTAACAAAATGATGGAGGGGGTTACTGGCTTTTATGGGTTGGCGTCTATTCTAGCTCGGATGACTCCGCGTTTTCCCCTCTTCTGTTTTCTCACCTGCCGCTTATGGCGCGCATTGGAAATACAGTGGTGTGTCACAGTGATTGTTCAGGCCTCCGTAGCAGACCTGCATACCGTAGCGCGCCAAAGTCAGCGGGGTTCAGTTCCAAATACGCATGATGTCAAGCAGAAACTCACGGTTGTATGTCCAGATAGCTACCGAGCTGTGCGACGGTGACTTACAAAAGCAAAAACATTGAGACTTAGAAAAACAAGAAAATGCCGTTTTGACGGGAGAGAGAGAAGCTGCTGCGTCCGCACACACCGTCATCTTCTAAGGAGTAAATATATACTGCCATATTGGAAAATGCCGCTCTCCTATTGGACCAGCAGCTTACATGTGACCCAAACTGAAGTGCATACATAAACCTGACAATAAAGTAAAAAATAAAAAAAAAGCGCTAGCAACGAAAATAGTACCTACTTTAAACATTGATTTGAAAAGACTACAGGATAATACATGGAGAACTTTTACACTCGAGCTTAGCGACACCATATATCTTTGTAACTGCACAAATAGTTTTTAGTGCCCCAATGAGCCGATCATAGTCGATCCAGCTTTCACTTTACAGCCTAGAGACACTCGGGACAGAAGAAGAAGAAGGAGCACTGACGTCATCGTGGTGCGCCCCTTGGAAATGCGATGTTAAACTGAACTTTGAGACACATTTCACGCAGCGAGATTTGAAAATGAAAAAGCAATCTTCATTGGTTGTCACTTTAACTGTGTCACAGAATGAGCGGTGTTGAAGTAGAAAATGAAAACGCAGTTTGGAGGATTGATCTTTTTATTTTATTTAAAAGAGAAGTAAGGCAGTTACATTTTGAAAATTAAAAAGCATTTCTGTTAATCCATTTGAATTTTAAAATTTGATATTTCTTATCAAATTTTGGTACAAATTTACTAGAAAACTTTTTGAAAATTAAATTTCAAATGTCATTTTTTTATAATCATTTTTATTAAGTTACAGAATGTGTGTTTTGCATGGTGTTGAAGAAGAAAAAGGAAAGTTTATTTGGAGAATTGAGCTGTCATTTCTTTTTGAGTCACCTGATACAGCTATTCTGTGAAAATGAAAAAGCATTTCCGCTATTGACTTTTATTTTGAAATATGAGTCACATTCGCTTCCATACACTTCAATGTGTACTATGGAGGTTCAGGAGAGACAATATTAAATAAATATATAGGCCATTAAATCATTTAATAAAATTGTCATTAATTATGTAAAATTTGAAATCAATAAATAAATGTTTAAATATATGTGGCAATAAAATATAAAAATTGCCATTACAAAGCACATTTAAACATTCAATGACATATTTATTTATTTCATGGCCAATGTGGGATGGAACAGACAAATTGAAATCCATATTTTTATGATGTAATGCCACATCTCACAATCTGCGTCACACCATTTCATTACATTATCTGTCAAACTGTCCCATCAAACTCAGTGGGCGTGGCTAACTCAGATCATCTGTGCTCCATTTCTCTCTTTGGTCTAAAGAGAGAAGATGCCATCTTCTCTTCTCCAATACCTGAGCAGCCTGTGCACGCTGGGCGGGGCTTGGGCTGTTGTGACATCATAACAGCTCATTAATTCAGATAGAGCGTCATTGTGACAGTTTGACAGAAATTTGAAAGGAAAAACACTCAGAAATACAAAAATGAAATGATTTCTATTTACATTTGTTCTCTTCCTTAAGAAAAATCCCTTATGTACATGTCAAAAACAATTAAAAAAAAGATTTTCATCAGAGGGGGTCTTTAAGGGGGATTGGGTTGTGGGGTTAAACCATTAAATGGTTCCTGAGCATGGCTGTGTCTGCAGCGCACTGCTTTCCCAGGCGATGGATCAAATGTTGGAAACAAATTTCACACATCAAGCTGCGTAACAACTACTGGGACTTTAACTTAAACATTAGTGGTAGATAAAAAATGAGATTATTGAGACGTTTTTTAAAAGCAATCTTGAAAATTGTATTTTTTTATTGAGTAAGACATGTTACCAAATGCCCATCCACCTGTCACCTCTATGTCATGGAGGATCCAAATGGCTGACAAACACATTTGAGTATTGAGAAAAGATTTGTCTTTGAAATACAGCACGTCCTCCATTTCTTTCACTGTGGTAAAATCCTGTCAGCTGAAATGAACCCAATCAAAGCAGAATATGAGGAGAGACAGGAGTCAACAGGAATCTGGCGTTATGAGAATGTGTGTTTAACAGATGATCATTAGCAAACATGTATGTAAGTGACTGAAACTGTCTGAGAATACAGAAGCAATACAGAACTAAGATATAAGATAAGATGAGATAAGATAAGACTTTATTCGTTTAAAGTGGCACAGAGCAAATTGACTGAGGTCATCAAATATCCAGTAAGATCACTGGGAGCAGCTTTGGTTGTAGAGTCTCACAGCAGCAGGTAGGAAAGACCTATGATGCCGCCCCGTCTGACAGAGGGGTCTGGCAGCCTGTCACTAAAGGATATGAGTGAAGTGAGAACCCCTTGAACGAAGCTGGCCTTCCTCACCAGCTTCTTTGTGTCTCCCGCTGAGATGCTGCTGCTCCAGCAGACCCCTTCATAAAAGATGGCTGATGCCACTAGAGTCATAAAATGTGGTCCCTGGACTCCTAAAGACCTCAGTTTACTCAACAGAAAGAGTCTGCTCTGCCCTTTTTTGTACAGAGCATTTGTGTTCAGCAGTTCAGCTTACAGTTGAGGTGAACAAGCAAGTACTTGTAGGAGTCCACTCTCTCAATGACCTTTCCCTGAATGTTCACCTGCATTAATGCTAACTGTAAGCCTGCAAAAGTCCATCACCAGCTTCTTTGTTTTTCCTGCATTAAGCTGTAGGTGATTCTGCTGGCACCAGTCCACAAAATTCTGGATCAGTTTTCTGTACTCTCTTTCACTGTCATCCATTATCAAGCCGACCATGGCAGAGTCGTCTGAGAACTTCTCTAGATGACAGGATCCTGTGTTGAATGTGATGTCTTCAGTGTAGGCGGTGAACACAAACAGAGCCAGAGCCTTTCCTTGCAGGGTTCCTGTGTTGCAGACAATCCTATCAGACTCGCAGCAGTGAGCCCTCACATACTGCAGCCAGTATGAGAGGTAGTCCAGTATCCATGCGCACAGATGTTGGTGCACACCCATGTATACCAGCTTATTCCACAAGAGTGATGGTTGGATGGTGTTGAAAGCACTGGAGAAGTCAAAAAACATGATTCTCACAGTGCTCCAAGTCTTGTCCAGGTGTGACAGAGCTCAGAGCTGCCTCACCATAGGACGGAGATGAGTGAGCACCAGCCTCTCTATCGTCTTCATCTGATGAGAGGTTAGTGCCACTGGTCTGTAGTTCTTGAAGTCAGTCGGCTGAGATATCTTTGGTACCAGTACCATGCAAACATTTTGTCAATGTGGCTACATTATTGTGTTTTATCAGTTATGATCATTTCATCAGAACAGTTCATTCGATTTTTTTTAATTGACAGCAACAGTTAATGGCAAGAAGATGGTGATGAAGAAAATTCATAATACATTTATAGTAAAGACTAAGACAAAAGGAAGCTTGACAAGAGGATTTGACATTTTGTCTATTACCATTACAGTATATAAAGAGAACTAAACTAATTATTCCCTCCCCCTATCGCGTTCCAAATAGGAAGTACCCACTGCCATAATCCCATATACTCCTATAAAGAAATAGGATAATAATAAACAGCTATTACTCGGTCATTATGCTTGTCAGAATAACCATTCTTGCTGTGGTATCTCTTTTTAACATGCTCTTGCTAAACCAATCTTTTTTCACAATATATTTTCTTTATCAGAAGTTATTTGAGTTACAAACTGACCAATCAGATGCCTCAGTAAGACCATGTGGTGCCTGCTGGCCCCCACCTCCAACGTTTGCAATGTTTGATAGATTCTCCCGAGCCGCTTCAGTGGATGAGTGTCACAAACAGGCAGACAGCTGGTTCCACTTGCAGAAGGTTTATTAAAAGGTAACAGGCAGACAGGAGCAAAGCTCAGCAAAAAGTCCAGAAAGCTAAATCAGAGTGATAATCCAGGCACAGGTCAGGACAGGCAGCAAAGAGGCAAAGTCAGGTACAGAGCAGGGTCAGGTAAACAGGTGACCAGATCAGGAATAAACACTCACTATGAAGGTAGGAAGGCACAAACAATCCTTCGCACTGAAAGTGTTCCAGAGCAGTGCTTAGGTGTCCTTGTGGCTGATTGACTGATAAGAGTCAGGTGATGAGGCATCCAGACGCTGTGCGATGGGTTGATGGGTGATGGAGTCCTGTCAGTACTCTGGGGATGGCTCCCGCCAGTGACCAGAGGGGGAGACAGAGCGCTGACTCCTGACATAGGGGTGCGGCTGTCCAACAAGCTCACTCCAAATTGGAGAGAGAGGTTGCCATAGAAATAATGACTTAGACACACTCTGACCAATCACCGCTTAAGAACGTTATCGGGTTCTAAAATGGCAAAGTCTGTACGGTGGAAAAATCGTGACTAAATTGACTTAATTTAGTTGAAACCGAAGATAAGGCATTTCCTCTGGGTGACGTCACCCCGATGCTTTGTCCATCTCTATGTATGTCTGCAAGTAAACAGAAAGCTTTGGCTTCAAAACTGGTCTTGGGCTCCTAATCACCAACAGATTTGAAATAGGTGTGGAGGAGAAACCCTCTTTATTAAAAGTGTCAGCTTGTAACTTTAAAGAAGAATTCAAAATTTCACACTTTGCTTCATTCAAGAACTTTTGAAAGTATGTAAAAAATCAATAAAGGCTCCTAAATCAAAGGAAAACAACGGATATTTGGCAATAGGACCATAAGCCCTCCTGTCTTCATCCAACCCTCTCATTGACCAATTTCCATTAAAACAGTCCATATTAGTAAGTGTTAAACCGAAAAAGATGCAAAAGGTTTCTTTTCCTCCAGAATTCAGAGGTCTCACAGGTGGTATAATATGTGTATTCAAACATTCATGATTAAAAAATGTCTTTTCAGTTCTAAATCATCCGGCACATTTTTAAAATGAAGCCTCTTTATAGAAATTAACACTTGCATTTTTATTTTTGTCATCTTTTCCACATTTTTGAAGCTGAAAGTGAATTACCAAGTGTTATCAGAAGCAAGACCAGCAGTGCAAATTATGCTAATTTCAACATTTTCACAAATTCCTTTGTGTGCTTCAACAATTCCATTATCTTTCCAAGACTCTATATGGATCCTGTCTTTGAGGATGTTGCTGTTTTTGTCATCTACCCATAGTCTGAATAATGCAGATGGCACTACATTTTTAACCTCCTCCTCAACAATAGTTACAGGAAAAGCCACTCTGCACCCAGGATGCAAACTTACAATTTATTCATGAAAAGATGCAGTGAGCAGCAGATTGAGGTTGGAGATGGACTTCACCCTTCATCCATGGTGAGGTGTGTTTGCAGTGTGTCTTTTGGAAGGCCAAGGAGATGGAATTTGTTCTCTGACAGCCAAAATTGAGAAGACCTCTGTAGTGATTATAAGGGATAGTGCAGCCTCTTATGCTGTGTTTCCACCAGTCATGTGATGAGCATTCAATAACGTTTTGAATGTGGGTTTTTAATTGTGCTTTTAGCACATGGTTTTCACATTGGACTGCTGCTACCTGATACTAGTGCATGTGCTCACAGATAGAAGAGGCTTGGTGCAAAATGTCGAAGCGGTGCAAATCGGGTAAATCTTGCTCCAGGGTTTTCGTTTCACAGCTCTGCTTGTCATCTTGCCATCATAGAAATTTGACTGGGCTGAAACCGCCTAGCCCAGTACAAGTTCATTCATTTCTTTTCCATGATCAATTTTTAAACGGTTGCCACTTCCATGAATTGAAATAGGACAAAATCAATATATTCCTACTAAATCCAAGTCATAAACTTGTGTGGCAACACATGAATTTGAGAGTTTTGAATACGAAAGTCTAAAACAAGCATACGTGTATTTACATAGGCTTTTCATTGGAAGTGGTCACAGAACATGTGTTGCTGATGGCGGTGTGAATGCAATAGTCTTTCATACAGTAAGCGGAAGCACACCTCTTGTTTCTGCAAAGTCCATTAATAGATTCTAGTGCACTGGTTTGGAGTTTCAGAATGATGGTTTACCTGTGCTTTGATCTGGCTATGGTCAGAGCCCATGTGGTTATTGGGGTTTTTAAAAGCCTTTCAGTAGAAGCAGTTTATGTGGTGTCTTGGACCTGCTGAAAAATTAGCTAGATGTTTTCTAACAAACTTTGTTAACACATTAATGAGCATTATTAATGTGTTAGATGCTGGTAAAATATTTAGTAGCATTATAGATGTCTTGAAAGTACCTTATAGTGTTAATAAGATTCATTAACTTCTAAAGTCAGACCATTGTCTTGTCACGTTTGTTAATGAATCTAGCTTATTAACACATAGGTCTGTGTTAGACATCTTTAATGCTTTTAAATGTCTTACTGGAACCGTGTTCACATTAATAATGTTTGTTAATCTGTGAACAAGGTTTGTTCATGAACCTTATTAAGATTATTAACAATTTGTTAGATATCTATAATGTCAAATGTATCAAAAGCATCCTATAGACATATTAATAATGCTTGTAAATGTGTTAACTAAGCTATCTCATACACCTTATTAGGCTTATTGTACTAATAAATGTCTTACTAACACCCTAAAAGCGCAATAATAATGCTTGTTCATGTGTTAACAAAGCTCATTAAGGAATCTTAATGTAAGTGTTACCAAACATTCTGAGCAGTTTCTTTAGTCTTATTCTCCATGTTTAGACCCTTGCCTGTCTCTTGTCATTCTGCCTTGCCTTTGTGTTTGATCCTTGCCTGGACTCTGACTAAGTTATGTCTTGCCCTTGTGAATTAAACCAGTGCACATGGATCAAAACTCCTCAGCCTCTTTGTGACAGCCATACTTCTGAGCTTCTCTGTCATAACACTACAACCCGTGTCTCATGTCTGCTGATTGGTTTATTTCAAGCTATCATCATAGCTTTGTGTCGAACATAAGACAACTAGGCATCAAAAGATATACTGCTTGGAAAGGAGTGGGAAGAAGCGAACTTATATATCCCCACCCCGAATCAACCACACCATTTACTTTACATTAGTTATCAACCGGTTAGTAACTTATGATCAGAGATTGATATTACACCGACTATAATAACAGTATACCGACAATGAATCAGGTGATTAAACATCTTTAAGTAACAGTAAGTCACAATGCTATGTATTTAGATATTGTTTTAAACTGGAATGTAGCTTGTGATTAGCTTCTCCTGGAGGTACTGAGGTCAAAGAGGAAGCTCAGAGGGAAACGAGTGTTTTCAATCTATGCACCAAAGCTGTGGAACGTGTTACCGCCAAGCATTTGGCAGGCATCCTCACTGTCCATTGTTAAAAAACTTCTTAAAACCCATTTTTATGGCCAGGCCTTTGACATGGCATGAGCTTTGCTTTGCTTTGATCTGGTGTTTTTACTTATTTGTGTTTTTTATCTTTAATTGTTTTAACATTTTAGATGTTGTTTTTATTGTGTTTTAATGTACGACGCCTTGTTTGACTGTGGTCATTTTAAGGTGCCTTATAAATCAATAAAAATTAAACTTATGATTGCATGATTTCCTACATTTTCTGGCCCAGACAGAAGTTTCATATTTAATTCAATTCAATTCAACCCAATTTTATGTATATTGTGGGGTTATGACCCAGGACATTTGTTGGTTTTGTGTTTGGTGTCCACTTCCTGTTTTATTTTGTTGTTGGTTGTACTTCCTGTGTTCTCTCCCTCCTTAATTGGCACACCTGTTTTCACTTACCTTATCCCCTCCTCTTGTTATAAGTCTTCGTCTCCCCTGCACTGGTTGTCGGGTGGTTTTTGTACCTTCATGGATTTGTGTTCAGATTTCGAGTACTAATTCAATTAAATGAAAGACTTTTCATTTATTTATACCGTCTGCTTCTGTGTTCACACGTCAACCCTGACATATATAGACCAATATCACAACCATAGTCATCTCAATGGGCACCGGTATTTGCAAAGAACATTAGGTCAGTCATGAAAATGTAGACAATAGCTGGTTGCTAAACGGACTAAGCTGAACAAAAAACTGTCCTTACACCCTCCTTCTCTGTGTGGAAAAACTCATAAAAACCCCTGTCTCTTTTTTGTGGAAAAAACTAAGAAACCTCAAGGTTTCCCACATGAAGGAGAGATCCTCAACCCCGGACGGACAGGTGATGTGACAGAACCCTATGGAGAGAAATAAGTATCAGTCCGATTTGTGCATGCGTAATTTTGATTTGTGCATAACTTTAGGTTTGTGCATGCGTAATCCTTGATTTGTGCGTAACTTTAGGTTTGTGCGTGCATAATTCCTGATTTGTGCGTAACTTTGGATTAAATCACATCAAAATTACGCACGCACAAATCGGACTGATACTTATTTCTCTCCATAGAACTCTTAAAGAAGAAAAATAAAACCCCAAGTTTTCTAACTTTGGAATTGGAGGCGGTTTTTACACCATCGAGGGAGACCATCCGATCGGATAGAGCATTTCTCCCGTATTTAGGACTTAGTATAAAGACCTCAATTTTTTCTGGGTTGAGGAGGAGGCAAATTAACTGTCGTTCCCTAAAGTGTGATTCATGACTTAGGATCTTCTAATGAAAACAACCTGCACTTATTGATTGACTTCTAATGAAAATGATCTACACATATTTTAGATTTTTATACCTGATTGAATTAAATGACTTTTCTGATGAAAAGAATCTGCATATATTTTTTTAATTTTTATTCTGAGTTATGTAAATGACTTTTTCAGATGTTGGAAACTTTCTCTATATACAAAATAATATACATTAGAGGATGTTTGAAACTTACATCACTGATTAATTTTTTTTCTGCAGAAGCTACTGACAACTTTAAAATAGTGTTGTATCTGCATACAAAGCAATGTAATACATTGTTACTTAAGGATGCTTAATGACCTAAATCAGTGTTGGTAAATTATTAATATCTGATCATAAGTAACGAATCAGATGTCGATAACAAATGCAACGTAAATGGTGTGGTCAAGTCGGGGTGGAATTATATAAATTTGTTTCCTCCCACTCTCATTAAAGCAATCTGAGCACTTGATGCTTAATTACCCTATGTTTGACATGTTTTTATGGATGTAAACCTATATTGATTGTGCTACATATGTGTTATTCTTGCCTGATTGGTTGAAATAAACCATTTAGAATCAAATCAAATCAACAAAAATCTCCCTTAGCTGCCTGCAAATATAAATTACTCAAGTGCAATAGTTGAATTAAAGTGACAATTCCAGTAAGGCAAGGCAAGTTTATTTGTATAGCACATTTCATGTACAAAGAATATTCAAAGTGCTTTACAAAAAAAAGAAAACAATCAGAACATCAAAGGTGTGATCATTACAATAAAATTTGAAGAAAGTTAAAAAGAAGTGAATTTAAAACAAGCACAGATGAACAGTATTTAAACAGGATTTAACAGTTTAAACAGGATTTAAACTTTTGAATACAAATTGATCAAGGACCTGTATGACCAGAGCAGGAGCATGGTCCGCATAGCTGGCACTAAGTCAGACCTGTTCCCAGTGCATGTTGGACTCCGGCAGGGCTGTCCTTTGTCACCAGTTCTGTTCATAGTCTTTATGGACAGAATTTCTAGGTGCAGCCAGGGTCCGGAGGGGTCTGGTTTGGGAACCACAGGATTTCCTCTCTGCTCTTTGCAGATGATGTTGTCCCGTTGGCTTCATCGAGCCAGGACCTCCAGCATTCATTGGAACGGTTTGCAGCCAAGTGTGAAGCGGCTGGGATGAGGGTCAGCACCGCTAAGTCTGAGGCCATGGTTCTCGACCGGAGAAAGGTGGTTTGCCCTCTCTGGGTGGGTTGAGTGCTCCTTCCCCAAGTGGAGGAGTTTAAGTATCTTGGGGTCTTGTTCTTGGCTGGTACATATTGGGTCAGGAGGTTAGTCATGTACTTTGGTGATAAACCATTCAAAGCTTTATAAACCAGTAGCATAACCTTAAAGTCTATTCTCTGGCAGACAGGCAGCCAGTGTAAAGACTTCAGAACTGGACTGATGTGGTTCTACTTTTTTGGTTCCTGTGAGAACACGAGCAGCTGAGTTCTGAATAAGCTGTACTTTCCTGATTGATTTTTTTGGTCGTCCTGTAAAAACACTGTTACAGTAGTCAAGTCGACTAAAGATGAAAGCATGAACTAGTTTTTCCAGGTCCTGCTTGGACATCAGATCTTTAATCCTTGACATATTTTTGAGATGACTGTAGGCTGATTTTGTCACAGCAGCAGCCTGTCTGCTGCTAATCAGCTGATTCCCTCCACCTGTGCCTGCACCTATATATATCTCCCTCTGCCCTTCATTCTCCGCTGGATTGTTGCACTACAAGTTTCCAGCGGTTTTCACGCTCACCACTCAACCTGACTTCAAGCTTCACTGCCAGCCTTTATCCAGACATCTTACTGCCAGCAGCTGCCTTTACATGCCTCTGTTTCTCTGCTGCTCAATTTCTTCCAAAGCCTTGTAAGTCTCCACACCTTTTCCTTTTTGGAAACCTTCCCAGAGATCCCTGATTTTGTGTTAACCTATGGAATCAAGAATTGGTGACTAAGCCCCAGGATCCTGAGTTTTGCCACTCCCTCTTGGAGGGCATATTCTTCCCTTATTGCCTCTCCCTGGAGCCACACCTTCCTTGCCGTACAGAGGACTCCACTCCTCTTCCCTGCAGTCATCGCTCCCCACCTCAGTAAGCCTCCACCAAGTTTTTGCCTTCCCTGCTTCGAGTCATGTTGCCATCATTAACCCCCCTCCTGTCTCTTTCTAGCATAGATCTGCCGTTCATCTCCAAAGCCTGGGGGAAAGCATCTAATTCAAAAGCTTTAATAAACCTGGTGTTCTTGCACTGCTGAGTTTGTCGTATTTTGGGTCCCTGAAGCAAAACCTGGCAGATTTTGTCACTGCCTTAATCTGTTTTATCAAAATGTAGGTCTGTCTCCATCACTACACCCAAGTGTCTGGCCTGATTGGTGGTGTTAAGATGAATAGATTGACGCTCTGTAGTGACATCTGACAGTTTCTCTTTAACCCCAAAGAAAAAAAAACTCAGTTTTGTTTTTGTTGAATTGAAGTAAGTCGTGACACATCCAGTCATTATTATCCTCAATGCATTTACCAAGAGCCTGTACAGGGCCTTGGTCTCCTGGTGTCTTTATAATGTTATCTGCATAGCTATTGTAAATGTTGTTCTTTATAGCCTGGGTCAGTGGGAGCATGTAGATATTAGAAGTGGCCCCAGGATGGAGCCTTGGGGAACTCCACAAGTAATTTCTGTCGGCTCTGATGTGAAGTTACCAACTGACACCAAATATTTCCTGTTTTCCAAGTACGTTTTGAACCAGTTTAGTACTGGCCCAGTGAGCCCCACCCAGTTTTCCAGTTGTTTGAATAATATAGCGTGGTCGACTGTATCAAATGCAGCACTGAGATCCAATAAAACTAGCACTGACATATTTCCTCTGTCTGTATTCAAATTTATATCTTTGGTCAGAGCCGTTTCAGTGCTGTGGTGCTGTCTGAAGCCTGACTGGAAGACATCATAGCAGTTGTTTCTTATTAAGAATTCATTTAACTGATGAAAAACAGCTTTTTCAATGATCTTACCTAAAAATGGCAGGTTTGATATCGGTCTGTAGTTGCTCATTTATGCTTTGTCCAAACTGTCCTTTTTTAGGAGGGGTTTGATTCCAGCTGTTTTCAGTGGTTCTGGGAAAACACCAGATGTTAAAGACAAGTTCACAATCTGGAGCAGGACTGACTCCAAGATCTTTGAAACTTGTTTGAAAAAACTTGTGGGTAGAATATCCAGACAGCAGGAGCAGGAGTTCAGTTGACTTAGAATGTCCTTCAGGTCTTTACTGTTTATGGGTTGAAACTGAGCCATGGGGTTTAGATTGGTTTCCAGTGGATAAAGTTCATATTCTGGACTTGTAGTTGGTGAAACAATAATTTGCCTTATGTTTATGATTTTCTCTGTAAAGAATTTAGCAAAGTCATTACAAGCTTTAGTGGAGTAAAGTTCTGATGTCACTGACACAGGGGGGGTTGTCAGCTTGTTGACTGTAGCGAATAACGCCCGAGAATTATGAGAGTTTTGGGTAATGATGTCAGAGAAATAGGACTTCCTTGCATTGCTCAGTTGTAAATTTTAAAAGTGAAGTTTCTCTTTATAGATGTCGTAATCAACCTGCAGTTTGTTCTTTCGCCATTTGCGTTCTGATTTTTGATACCCTCTTTTTCCATTCTTTACGAGTATAGAATTTCTCCATGGAGATTTTTTCTTTCCATAGATCACCTAAACCTTATTGGAAGCAATAATATCCATGATACTTAACACATTGACATTAAAGCTATTGACAAGTTCATTCGAGAGAAAATCTGGTTGAACATCTTGCTAGTATTTTCAGTTATATACCTTTTTCTGATCTCCTCCCTCCAAGCATTTGTGTGTACTGGAATTGTGCTTTCAAAGAAACACAGCAGTGATCAGACAGACCTAAATCACATACAGTAATCTTGGTAATTTTCAGATCTTTGGAGATCAATAAATCAAGAATATGTCCTCTGTTGTGTGTTGGCTCTGTTACATGTTTGGATCCATGAGCAAACGGTTTAATGATAAAGAACAAGAGCAAGACATGAACATAGTCAGAGTTCAGGCAAGGGTCAAAACACGGAGAATCACACAATGGAAAAATGTGGAGGCTGGAGTGGGTTTATATGACATGATGAAGATGATGGGGAACAGCTGTGCAAGAAGGAGTTCGTGGCGGTGGCTGATAGGAGTTGTAGTGAGGAGCCAAAAAGATCAGTACTCTGGTGAGAGCTTCCTCTGGTGGTGGGAGGCATGAACTGACATCTGAATTGAGACAAGTAGGTCTTAAATAATCTGCAACTTGTCTTTCAGCAAATGTGAAAGTGTTCTCTTCTTGTGTTGAACACAATCTTCTTAGGGGCTGTGAGGGTGTGGAACCTGGCTGTTGGTCACTCTCAGTGATCGTTTTCTGGCACTTTCGTCCACAGCCAGTGTAATTTAAATCTTGGGACACTTACTGCAGCCAGGAGAGCTTCTTCACTTTCCAGCACCTCTGCAAACTTGTCTTGACTGCCTGAATGAAACAGAATAGACAACTCATTAGTATGCAGCAGAGATGTGGACTCGAGTCACATGACTTGGACTTCAGTCAGACTCAAGACATGAATTTGATGACTTTAGGCTCGACTTGGACTTTCATAGCCCTGACTCGTGACTTGACTCCGACTTTAACCTCAATAAGTTGTGACTTGACTCAGACTTTGGCCCTCTGACTCGGAAAGACTCTAGTTTTTTTTTCCTCAAAATCAAAAGATTAAAAAGTATATTGACAAAGCCTGCGCCACGGTCTCTCTGTCTTTCTGTTTGTTTACTTCCGTGTGTGATGTCGGCATCCAATAAAATTAGGGCGATGTTAGTTTGATCCAACAATCCAACCAGTCAAATTGGAGAAAAACATTGATCTTTTAAAAGCACGAGTTCCTGTTTGTCTGTGTTGTTTTGTCCCAGTAGAAAAGTTATGAAGTTGTCAACAAAAAACGGCTTTCAGTTTTCAGAACATGTGGACAAAAGGATTACCGACAGAAACTCAACAATGACCAACTTCACCCGACTCTTGAAGCTACAAAGACCAGTAAGTTCCGTGAAAGCTGACGCTGGATTACTGGCTAACCGCAAGCTGCAGTTAAATGAATGGTCATTAATGGTTCTTAGAATGCATGTGTGGGTGTGTATGTGTCTATCTTTGTGTGGTAGTTCTTCAATTTTTGTCCACAAATTTGTTCTATAAATGAAATTCTTTTGATTATAATCAATTTACTCATGAATATACTCAAAATCTCAGTATTTTGGCCCAGATCAGCTGTCACATAACTGGCTCGTGTGGTTCATAACAAGTCTGGGCCTCTTGAGGTTGACCTTACTTTTTCTGGCCTTGACAAATGCCACTTCTGCTGCAAATCAGTCAGAAGTGACTCACCAGCAAGAATTAGTCTAAAAACTTTAAAATCTGCAAAAAGCTGTGGAGGCTTAAAATTACCTAACTTCCACAACTACTGTCTTGGTAACAGATTACAGTACATCTTAAGATGGGTAACAACAGTGGTTAACAGTTCAGAAACCAACCCCTTGATGGATTTGGAACAGGCTTTTGTGGAAAGATTAACCTGTCAGATCGACCATTTATCAGCCCAACAATAAAAAAAACACGACTGCTACCAAAGTAGTAAAAGAAGAATCACTTTAACCGCCTGGTGGGATTTTATAAAAGTTCGTTTTTAGTAACATTTTTATTTTATTTTGTATTTTATTAATTTATACATTTTCTTAAATTATAAAAGTGTCAAACTCTTCACTTTTGCCATGCAAATCTGGAATAGACAGACATCCTGAAAAACAAAAAAATGTTGCACTTCCCTGCTTGGCAAGTATGTGTGGGGGGGGGACTACTTGATCAGGTAATTATTGATAGAAGATTCATAACACACCTCCTCCCCACACAGGGAGAGGGATTCCTTAGTCCTTTGAGGACTGTGAATTAGGACCATGAGCGGGGGATTACATTCCATCCGGGGAGGGTGTCCGTGTTTTAATGGTGCTGGTTCTGGTCCTTGACCCTTGGGTGCCAGGCCCCTTCTAAATTCCAATGTTGGGAGGGCCTAGTTGAGCAACACTTTTCAGGGACCCCCACTTCTCTTGGTTGACCCTCCTCTAGGTGGGGGTGACTGACCCCTGCCATACTCTCTCCTGGATCTCCTGCAGTTACCTGGAGCTTGGAGGCAGGTATCCTTTTGGGGGCCCTGTACCAGGGCTGGGGTGGGGGGATGCTTGGAACTCCTGGGTAGTAGTAGTCGGTTTGTATGTGGTGGTGGGGCTCCCGGGGGTGGGGCCCCACGCTGGGCCCCCTGGCGCAGTGGGAGGGCTGCTCCTCTGGCTGGGCTTGCAGTCCTGCAGGCCCTGGTCTGGGTGCTTGCCTAGTCTGCTGGCCAAATGGATCTCCTCCGTTGGCCCCACAGTACAGGTGGGGTTGGGCCCTGGTCACCGCTGCTGCTTCAGTGGGGGTCTTGGTGTGGGGATGGCTCACCTTTGCACATTTAGTTTTTGTGACAGAATGAAACACTTTACATCTGTTGGTTTGTATGCATAAGTGTGCGTGTGAACTGGATGTTGACAAGTTTGTGAAGACTCTTGGAGCCAGCAGGTATGTTTGTAACAAATGAGTGTGTGGACAGGCCCCGCCCATTTTAGACTAACAAAAACACTTGACTGCAATGATTATAAACTTCCAGCATCTTGCTGCCTGTTGTTTAATGATTTCACACTCCCTCCCCTGTAGTCATCCTCTAACTTCTGTACCCCCCCCCCCCCCCCTTTTCCCCTGTCTTTTCTAACCCACCGATATCTCTCTCTCTTCGTCCCCCTTTTTCTTTTCAATTCGGTCCAACAAAAAGAACACAAACATAATTAATATAAATAAAGTTTAGTTTAAATTACAAAAGGGGCTTATACGAATATATACCTTGTGTGTCTGATGTGTCTGTTGATTAGTGGCCCCTGATCGCAACAGTAAAATCTGTCTAACACAAGAGGTTCTCAGCTTATATCTGTTTGCTCAGCTGTTGGACGGGACAAGTTTAAAAAAAAAAGAAGTCACTCACGTCTGTCTGCTACATGGCAACTGTACCAGCCTTCACCCAACAATACCAGGAATAGGCTCCAGCAACCCAAATGGTCCCAATAGTGATCTAGCAAATTTAGAAAATGAATGGATGGATTTACACACCAGTGTGCATGCAGCATATATTTTGTCTTGTTTCATAGGATGTGCAATGTGTGCAATATTCATGAGGTTTCGTGTGCCATCTCTTTTAAATGTTTTAATAGCTTAATTTGTTAAACTCTGGTATGGAATTAGGTAGACTGCATTCCTCATGCATCATTTATTGACATAATTAACTGGAATGCACCTCCTCTCAGATGACCCTGTTTTTTAATAAATGATCTCACTGAATCCTTGATAAAATGCTGAAGTGCTCAAGGTTAAGAAATGAAAGTGAGGAAGCAATAATAAGAAGACACTAAACAGTGTGTTAGCCTTATATCTTGTGTTGATGGCAGAGCACAAAGATTTATCTGCTGTCAGGCTATACAGCTGCTCAGTTGGATCATCTTCACTGAAATTAATCTATTGAGCAATAAAATATGTTTGTTGGGCTAATGCATATCTGGACTTGGGTGGAAAGGCAAAAATGTTACCTAGTCTTCAGAGTGACTCAACCTACCTCTCTGAGAGTCCAGACACAAATTTAAATTATGCTGACTGGCCACGTTATTAGCCACACGAATCCAACTGTTTATGAACAGATGGAAATCTGTTGCTGTCCTTTCTGGGCCTCATTTACATTGAACAAAAATACAAACACAAAATTTGTTTTTGCTTCCATTTGCCACGATGTGAATTCATTGATCTGAAACATTCTGTATAAAAACAAAATAACCATATCTGCATCCTTTACTCTGACACCAGCTACATTCACATCTTTGCTTACTATATCCATAAACCTCACCTTTGGTTTTTTTCTACTCTGGCATATACTTTCCAAGGGAGGCTAGAATGAGTGAGTCCCCAGTAGTCCAGTAGTTGGAACATACCCTCCGGTCCCCCTTCTTGAGATGGGGAACCACCACCAAGAAAAACGCAAAAAAGACCACACCAACAAACACATTTTTTCTTTTAAAGAAGGGAGAGACAAGTATGCTGGCAAGAAACCACCATCGTTTCTCTCAAAGGACTGCTTCGCTCCTACTCCCTTTTATTGAACATTCAAGTGATAGGTTACACTCACTATCAGTCTTAGATAGATTTGTGAACAATATCAGAGAGAAATTGTTTTTTTGTGTTTGTAGAAAATGTTTCAGATCTTTGATTTCACCTCATGACAAATAGGAGCAAATATAAGTGTTGCGTTTATATCTTTGTTCAGTGTATGAATCGTTCCTACAACATTTTATTAAAAATGTGGTTTTGGCACATTTTTGCTAAAAGCAGGATTTATACAAATTTTAAACTGCATTGAAATGCATTTGTATTGAGCCCTGGATATGAAATGGGGAAAAAAAAGTCCCTCAAGTTAATAATGTGTGTTTGCAATTTTTTGTGTGTGTACATGTTACTATTTTGTGTGTACAAAATACTAGTTCATGGCCACAAATTATTTTGAGGTAACTTTTTTATGTCAAATCCAGGGTTTTGTACATTTTAATAATAAAATAGCATTGAAAATAACTTTACTGTTTTTTATTTATTTCACAATCAGTCTGTGAGGACAGAATGCTTCAGTTTTGTTTTTGGTCTTGTTCTTTTTTGTTGGTTTCCCTCTCTTAGTCACCAGAATTAGGTTGGCAGCTAACCTCAGCTGTCTTGGTTTGTTTATATCATCCTCAGTGTATTTAGGTCTCTGGTTTTAAGTACTGATGGGCAGGTTAAGCTTCATGAAGCATTGAAGCCTGTCATCCAGTTGGTTCACGCCAGTGCAGTGCTTCATGAAGCTTCATTTGCTCTAGGAAGACATAGTGGACACATAAAATATCAGTTGACTTAGAAATGTATTTTGAAAAAAATGTCCATGAATAAACATGTCAGCAAAATAAAGAAGTTTATTGGATATATTTTTGTATAAAGTTATGCAAAAGTATTTATACCCCTTGAACTTCTCCACATTTTCTCACATTATGACCACAAACATAAATATATTTGATTGTAATTTTATGTGAAAGGTCAACACAAAGTGACACACACTTGTGAAGTGGAAAGAAAATTATACAAGACTTCAATTGTTTTACTAATAAAAAACTGAAAAGTTCAGTGTGCAAAAGTATTCACCCCCAGAGTCAATACTTTGTGGAACCCCCTTTTGCTGTAATTCCATCTGTAAGTCTTTTGGGGTTTGTCTCTACCATCTTTGAACATCTACAGACTGAAATCTTTGTCCAATCTTCCTTACAAAACAGTTCAATCTGAGTCAGATTAGATGGAGAGTGTTTGTGAACAGCAGTTTTCAGATTTCTCCACAGATTCTGGATTGGATTTAGGTCTGGACTTTGATTGGACCATTCCAACACATGAATCCGTTTCATTTTTACCATTCCATTGTAGCTTTGGCTTTTTGTTTAGGGTGGTTGTTCTGTTGGAAGGTGAATCTCCGATCATCTGGATAATCTGCCTTCTTCACAGAGCATTAGTGAGAAAACCGTGGTCGCAGGGAGAACGCTGACAACAGGGATTGAGGTTAGTTTTGTTGATAATGTTGCTGTTAAAATGTGAACATGAACAGCAAACATTTAGACACTTTTTTCTAAGGACCTAAAAGTCAAGTTATGCAGATGACACTCAGCTTTGCAGTTGTGCTCATAAGTTTACGTACCCAGGGAGACATTATGAATTCTGGGCTATTTCTTTCTTTCTTTCTGTCTGTCTGTTTGTTCCTCCCTCCCTCTCTCCCTCCCTCTCTCTCTCTCTGTCTCTCTCTCTCTCTCTCTGTCTCTCTCTATCTATCTATCTGTCCATCCATCCATCCATCCATCTGTCTCTGCCCCAAGAAACTGCACTCCACATTGCTCCTGGGGGTTACA
>BSAI01000185.1:1377751-1416661 GCA_036245035.1 Adrianichthys oophorus | reverse complement strand
TCCTGATAAATAAAAAAATGTTGCACTTCCCTGCTTGGCAAGCAGGGAGTGTAAGACTACTTGAGCACTTAATTATCGATAGAAGATTCATAACACACCAAGAACTACAAGAAAAACATAAATAAATAAATAAAACATAAATAAGTTCTTGGAATATCAGCAACTTAAATCTGTAATTACTAAAACGTTTAAATCCAGTGACAATGACATAAAATTACCAGAACTAGTTACCTCTGTGATTATTTTTTTCATTGATTAAAACTCTCTCCAAAATATACAAACTCTTATGCCACTTAGATAAGAAAGTCTCAATCCCAACAACAAAATGGGATGCAGACTTAGGCAGAAGTACAGACACAAGCTTCTGGTCAGAAATGTCCAAATTTTCTATATGTCGTCAACTTTCTGGCTTTCGGACAGATCCTGTGAAGCCAACAAACCTAACATTTGTTCCTTCCATCTTTCCGTACTTTAGATCATCATCAACCCCTTTAAATTTTGGGAGCCAAGGGGCCCCAGGGTACACTGGCATCATCATGATCGATTCTCTAGTTAATTGTGGGCACTCTTAAAACCTGGATCCTGCCAACAACACCAAAATTTATGTCGGTCTCCACCCTTGCCAATGAGGGGGTACCCACTAAATTGTCACCACAAGAAGATTCAGGACCAGGGAAGAGCACCACACAATGAACTACAGAAAAGAGGATCGTTTTCCAGACTTGATTTAATAGAACAAAGCAAACCCACAACTAACACTGTTAAAACCACAGCAGTTAAAATCCTAATGTTAATAAATGTAATAAAACAGCTAAAAATTCTCAGAGGGGAACCCTATAAAAATATTCTTAAAAATAAAAGTGTCCATAAAAATGCTGGAAACAAAAACAGATCGCGCAGCGGCCACAGTCCCGTCTTTATCTTCTAGTAACGCCTTTCATCCACTCCTCGCAAGTGTAGCGGGCTGCCTCTCCAAATGTCCACCTGCAACATAAAGGTCCTGTCAGCATCCAAGTTTTAGGAGCAGACAGGTCTGACTCTTTGCGAGGTGAGAGGGCCACTGGTATGACAAGGGTACTCACACACTGGCAGGGCTCCTCACCCTGCCTCTGAGTGTACGTCACGTCACGGCCCCTTGTCTTGGAGAAGACTCATTCTCTGTGTCCCTCAATCACTTCCAGCTGTCCCCCTCCTTTCTCACTGCCAGTCCCAGCTTTAAGGGCAGGGCTGTCACCTTACAGTCTCAGAGGTGAAACATCCAATACAAAAAACCCAAACACAAAAGCATGCAAAATAAAACCACAAAAAAGAAAAAGTTTCACCTCACAACATTTCCTTGGATTCTTTATGCACAATAATAGAACATTTTACATGGGGTGCCCAAATCTTCGCTCCCCACTCAAGGTGGAATCTCTCAAGTCTGCACACACACATTCCTTGGAAATATACCTCGACTCAAATGTGCCTTCAATATTATCTTTTTGTAAAATACTCTTCAGTGTTTCCAAAATGGGAACATATGCAAACATATTGGATACAATCACTTGGTCATTTGTCCCAGTAGTTTTATTTCTTCTCTTGTCAAATCTTGTGCCAAGTACTTTTTGAACAGGCTCAACAACTCCCCGTTTCTGCTTCAAGTTTTAATGGAGTTTTGCTTCAGAATTTAAAGATGTGAATGGATTTTCCAACATTTAGAATGATTGTTCCAACTTGTTTCTAGTTTCTTGATCTTGTGTCATGCACTACAAAGCTACACTGTAAAGCTTAGCCTCACTGTGAAGCTCAAAAATCACTTCTGTCATTGATGAGACAAATGTGCCATTTGTCCAGTTGTTCAGACATGAATCCAGCTGCTTTAGTTGTCCAATGGCAGTGGCACACATCTAATAGGCTGTTTTTGGACTTTGTCAATTGGGTAGACGTTGCTGCCGCCTCTACATTAGCAGTAACAAGCTCTCCTGCATCACCAAGGTTTGGCCTGCTTGAACTGACATCATTATGTCCTTGTTGGTCAATTGTGCTTAATGTTTATATGTTTTCTAAACCTAGAAAAATTACCGATTACATGACCACAACCAGTCTGAACATGTTTAAGTCACAGATTTTTTCCCATCTATGTAACCATGAACTGCTAGTAAATGCTTAACAAGAGTATTTGCACAAGTTAACTCAGAGTGACAAACAAAATGCCTCATCTCGAAACAGATGTGTTCAAGACCAATCTGACCAATCAAAAAAATGCAGATCACGAGAAAGCACAATTCCCTGAAAAAGATAATCGATATTAGTGTGGTCTGTCATAGCGGCAGATAACTCCCCAAACCAAGTAAAAGTAAAGGATAAACTAAAAACTACAAGTTTAGTCTAAAATTTGAGTTAAAAAAAACACAATATGCACATGGCACATTGACTTGTAGGATCTGCTGGATCCTCAAGTATTACATATTTTGCCTAACCTGGGACTTGTATTAAGGTGAATGTGTTTACTCCATTGCAGAGGGTGTCTCTCTGGCAGTCTCAGAAGGTGTGGATGTGCCCAGCTTAATCACTAGTTTGATTTTTTTTAACCCTTTAACTCTGGAGATGTCATCAGCGACATCCAAATACACTCTTTGACAGGCAGGAACTCTTTGACCATTCACACGATAGCCATGAGTCAGCTCATTCTGCCAGATAAACGTGGTTTTGCACCAATATTTGCGGTGCAAATTTATGAATTTATGAAATTTATTTATTTATTTCTGAAGTTTAAACCTTTTTCATTCATCTTCTATAACGTTTGTCCCTTTCAGGGTGACGGGGTTGCCAGAGCCTAACCCGGCTACTCATGGGCGAAGGCAGGGGACACCCCTGGACAAGTTGCCAGTCTGTCGCAGGGGCCACACTCACACACCCATGCACACTCACATCCACACCTAGGGACAATTTAGGACACCCAACGAACCTGTGAAGCATGTTTTTGGTTGGTGGGAGGAAGCCGGAGTCCCCGGAGAAAACCCACACATGCACGGGGAGAACATGCAAACTCCACACAGAAAGGTCCCCCATTGGTGACACTGTTTCAAGTCCCCCATTGGTGACACTGTTTCAAGTCTCCCAGCCGGGACTTGAACTGGGAACCTTCTTGCTGTGAGGCAAGAGCGCTAACCACTGCACCACCGTTCAGCCCTTGCATGAAAACCAAGTTAAGAAAATAAGTTTTATGAATGTATAACTTTGTGTTGTATTGTTGGAGAATGTAGTGTTGAACTCTAAGAAAAATGTCAAGGTTATTTATTTAAGAGTCAAACTAATTAAGCCATTTGTCAATTTCAAATCATTAAAAAAAACTTAGAGGAAAAGAGTTTTAATTAAAAGTCCGTTAACTTCTTCAATACTGGCCTGGAGGTTTTAGTTTAGCAGTAATGTTAGCAGCCACTTTTAAGAATGCAGCTGATGTACACGCAAGACACGTGGCCGAGGCAATCAATTTGAGATGCATCAGGCGAGTCATAGACAGATCTTGGAGAGAATGTGGTAAAAGATTGGTTTTCTTAAATTAAAACGTTCATTTGAATAGGATGATAAATTAAACTGAAATAATGTTTTTTTTTTTTTCTTGTTTCGTCCAATACCTTCTGTACGTATTGGCACTATGTACCCGCTTCCTGGGTATTGAGGACCCCTGATGTAAAGCTGAATGTAGTTACCAGTTTAGTTTTACATTTTGGTTTTACACTAAGAGATTTGCCAACAGGAACTGTGTCACAACTAATGTTAAGAGAAAGGCATCCTAACACAGAAAATTCTTACTGTAGAGCAGGGATGTCAAACTCAAGTCCTCAAGGGCCGGCCTCCAGATGGTTTTCCAGAAATCCTGCCTTATTTGCTGCTGAATACCTGGATCTGGTGTGTTTAGCCAATAAGGAGCTTCAATGGCAGGTTGGTTGGAAAATTATGTGGGACACTGGCCCTGGAGTCCTGGAGTTTGATACCCCTGCCGTACAGCAAACCCATACTGTGCTAGACTTTAGTGGACGTTCTTCACCACTTATTTGAACCTTCCTCACTCCTGAACACAAAACATAGTTTGGGTAAAAAAGACTTGGGTTTGGTGCAAATACCTGGAGTCAGATGAGCCATTAAACTTAGTAATACATATGATATTGATATTGGGTTTTGGATTACTTTGAAGTAAACCAGATGTGATGCGTGTTGGAATGATGAACTCCACATTGCCTCAAAGTGTTTTTTTTTATTTTTTTATTCCTCACAGCAAACGGCTGCTTCTTTAGAGTTGCAGCAAAGAAATTTCCCTCTGGACACAGTGTTAGCAGACTGCTAAATTAACAAATGTTGTAATTAATTTACCTCTTTTATTGTTTTTACCTGGTCTGTTGGATTTGTGAGAGTTTTAGTGCTCTGACTTTAAATTGCAATAAATTCTGATTTTTGTAGCTGTAAATAGCTTTAAATATAGCTGTAAATATCTTTTTTTCCCCAGCAGAGCTACAGTATCAAGATAATTTTCTTGCCATTGGATCAATAACATTCTAAAAAGTTTAATAAATGAGTAGCAATGTGCAGGCGCACTCAGTTGAATCAATGTTCCAGGACTTGATGTTTATGCCTGTGACCCCGTGACGTATTTTTGAAAGTTTATCAGGAGAAATCCGTATTAAAGACAAGCAAGTGTTGTGTTCAAAACAAAGACAAATCGTATTCAAAGCAGACATGTCAAACATAAAACTAAATGTTATATTCATATTTTTCTGAAAGAGTTGTGCACAAAGTATTAATTTGTGCACAACTCTGTCTCTATGGATACGACTTTTTCTTTATGAATACATTTCTTATTGACAGCTATCTTACCCAATAAACAAACATCACCCAGATGGACATATTGCCGTCTGTCTGTTAAACAACTTTTAATCCACTATAGTTATAAGCCTCTAAATCCATATTTTTTCTGTTTATGAAGTAATAAATCATGATCATTTGTGTCAAATGTTTTTTTCATATCAATGAAAATTCTAATAGGGATTTGTTTTAGCTCCAGAGCTTTGCTAATTTCTTTGATGGCTTCGATTATTGCCAATGATGTTGATATGTTGGCTCTTTTTGTCCAGGTTTTACTCACTGCCCAAAAACAGTAATGCGATCAGAGATCATTAGAAATATACAGTCATCTGTTGAAGCTCAGCTGCCTGCTTTGTGTGAGTCTGTGGTCTTTCTGTGTCAAACATACAATTTTCAACTTTCACACACGAATGTGCACACACAAAGTATGCGATGCTACAGGATGTTTGTTTTGTTGAAATGCCTGGGATTGTAATATTTCCCAGCTCTGAAGATGCATGCATTTTTAATGCATCTAAAATCAGCTGATGGCTTCGCAGTTGCCTGCATTTTCTTGCAACAGGGTTCAAACAGCCGGAAAGGTTTTTTTTTTCACTGACCTCTGAAATTCCCTTTAGCACACTGCTCAGGTCAACATATCCACTTCATAACAAACGTCATAATGAAATTCAAAAAGCCATGGATAGACGTTAGGCTCCCTAAGGATGAAGCTCCAGCCTGGACCCTCACTGACCTTTAGACACCAGTGTATTGTGTATTCTAAATTCCATGTGTCTCTTGGAATACATCATAAATTATATCTAACAATGTCCTGTCCTTCCAAATGTTCAGCTGCCTCTGCAGTTCCCAGGATGGGCTAAAAGTGGGAGAAGATCCCTGACAGTGTTTGCAGAGAGGCATTTCCCACTCTCCTTTTTATCGTCTGTTTAATGTATTTCACTGTGATAAGGACCAAAAGCCTCAGAGGCGATCAGCACCAAAGACTATTCAGAGATGGAGATTAGCTAGTGGATGGTCCTGATAAAGCCAGTGGAGACCCAGCATGGTTTGATGCGACAGCGGCTCCCACTGTGAACCCCTGAAGAGAAGCTGCAGAGCATCCTCGAGTTCTGCTCCTTTCTGATAACAGACATTATCTGGGGACACACTGTATCTGTGCCTAAAAATCATAATTTGCCTTTAAGGTGAAGGAAATGTGTTTCTTTGTGAATGGAAAATTTGACACAGATCTGTTAAACATATCAACTGCTGCACACAATAGTGGAGTTGTTGGGCAACATATTCACAACTGCCTGGCACAGGTCTGTCATGGCTTTTAACAAGTTGAAAAAAATAATGAAAAGAAATAATGCAGTGTAACAGCAAAACACAAACATTTAATTAGTCCTATTGTGTTAAATAATATGTTTGATGTGCAATATTGTTGTTTCTAAGAGAGCCCATATGAAGCTTTGACTGATGAGCATAAAGACACAATGTTTGTGAGTGAGATTCTACTCTGTAAGTTTTTATGGGATATTTATTTAATGTAGTCATTAGTTAATTTATTTTCCAATTGACTATTAATTTGCCTGTCTTCTGAGGTAGTAACACTGTAACTTCACTCCCAGTGGGCACTTTAATGTCAGCTTGATGTCAAAATTGAGTTGATATTTGATCCAATTAGTGGACAATGTTGTTTTAACTTTTGTTTTTATACCATAGTTTTTTTTTTTTTTTAACTTGTCCTGTCCAACAGTTGCGCAAACAGATATGAGCTGAGAGCCTCTTGTATTAGACCGATTTTACTCTTACAATCGGGGGTTATAAATCATAGGGAACACAAAATGTATGTTGGTATAAGCCCCTTTTGTAATTTAAACCAAACTTTATTAATATTGATTTTGTTTGTGATCTTTTTGTTGGACCGGACGGAAAAGGAAAGAGGGAAAGGGAGAGAGTTGGGGGGGGATTGTATAAATTTTGAGAAGGACTACTGGAAAGGGAAGGTAGAGTTGTTAATCTACAGGCAACAAAATGCTGGAGCTTATACCCATTACAATAGTGAGTGTTAGTCCACACACTCAGCTGTTACATACCTGCCGGCTCCAAGAGTGTTCACAAACTTGTCCACATCCAGTTCACACACACACTTGTGCATACCAACCAACAGATGTAAAGCATTACATTCTGTCACGCACACTATTCGAAGGTGTAAAGGTGAGCTGACGCCTGTGCTCAGGTGAATGTTATGTTAAGCTGAAGTGGATGATGGAATGCACAAAAAAGGAGGGAGAACTCCAAGCCATCCCCACATCAAGACCCCCGCCGAGGCGGCAGCGCCGACCAGGGCCCTCCCCCCCACCCATACTGTGGGGTCAACGGAGGAGATCCACCCGCCAGGCAGCCCAGCCAAGCACCCAGACCAGGGCCCGCAGGACAGCCACATGGGCCCCCAACACCCGAGCGCAGTGACAGCGCCAGGCGGCCCAGCGCGGGGCCCCACCCCCGAGAGCCCCACCACCCCAGACAAGCCGCCCACCACCACCCAGGAGTTCTGAGCATCCCCCCACCCCAGCCCCGGGTACGAGCCAGGGCCCCCCCCCCCATGGGAGACCCGCTCCAAAGCTCCAGGCAGCTGCGGAGATCCAGAAGAGAGCACAGCGGGGGTCAGCTACCCCCACCTAGAGGAGGGATGACCAAGAGAAGTGGGGGTCCCCGAAGGTGTACATAGCCTGACCAGGCTCTCCTAATGTGACCCAGAAGGGGCCCGGCACCCGAGGGTAAGGACCAGAACCCGCACCACAATATACCATTGTTTTAATGTGGGAAATCCATGATCAGTAGAAATTCAGTCTCACATGAAAAAACAAAATGAGGAATGTTGGTTAATACAGTTCACATTCATTTGATGTCAATTCGATGCTATGTGTTAAACGTCAAACTGACATCGATTTAATATTATATCTACTTCCATGCTTTGTCTTTTTCTGAAGGATTTGGGCTTAATTAAACTAATTTAGGCTTAACTAAATCTCAGAATAATTTTTGCACGCCCAATTTTTCAGTTTTTTGTTTGTGAAAAAAGTTTGAAAGATCCAATAAATTTCGTTCCACTTCATGATTGTGTCCCACTTGTTGTTGATTCTTCACAAAAAAATACTGTTTTATATCTTTATGTTTGAAGTCTGAAATGTGGCAAAAGGTTGAAAAGTTCAAGCAGACCGAATACTTTCACAAGGCACTGTATATACTCAAAGAAATCATTTTTTGGGTGAACATAATGCATTTTGGAAAGAATTTCCATCTAAATCACATGTGTTAATATAGCAATAAACATTTGTCAGGAGATCTGAATGCATTTGTGTTGGTGCAACAGAATTTATTATCCAATTATTAATGTGAGAGAAAATGGTGAAACTCATTGTAATGGATTGCGTGAATGAAACCCAAAACGAGAATCCAGTAAAAATTAGTTGATTGTATTCACACAAAAAAAAAGAAAAAACACAAACATTCACAGGGCATAAACAAGTCTGTTCCATGTCAAGGAACGTGGGGGTTTGAAATGTTGTTCAAAGTTTGTTCGCCCATGAGAATTTTCAATTCAGTGCTGTTCAGGATCTGTGGTTCCAAAGTGGGTAGCTCACCATCATTCTTTTTTCCAGAAGGCCAATGGTGACAAAAAAAAAACCTGACCTGATAAAGGTCACAAAAACAAACCACAAAGTCACAACATCAATCACAACTATTCATTTTGCAATCTAAATCACTACACTGTTCACTGAGCTAGCAATGATAAAACGAGTTAAGTAAATTCAAGGAAATTACTGACAGTACATTACTGATGCTGTTTGTTTCTTTTTAAGAGAAGAGGAAAAACAACCACTTTTGTGAAATGAACACTCCTAAGAAATCAATTTCCACATGGGTTTTACAAAGAAATAAAACGTTTATCAAAGACAACTTTCAAGTTTAAATCTCAAGTTTAAATCAAAAAGGTTAACAAAATATTCATTAATTAATTAAGTTCAAGTTCAGGTATTGCGCAACATAAGTAAGTTTCAGTCAAGAAGCAACAATATAATACCAAAATAGGCCTATGTCACTAAAAAGTTTTGTTTTGGCTTAAAAACTGCTCAGTCACTGCCTACCACATTGCCAGTTCATAGTAGGATTTCTGCACATTCCAACATTCTTAGCAGGTCAAGTCCATGCCTCAAGATCTCACTGATTTGATCATGTTCCTCCTTCTGTCCCTGTACACTTCATTAGACCTGGATTGCTTTTGGATCACACTTCTGGATCTCCCTGTAGATTTTTCACAAAAAAGTAATTTCTTCCTTTTTTTTAATCCAACACTTATCTTTTTGTTGATCCAAAACTTCCTTATATTTCTCTCTCTGTCCTACATGCATGCACCTGTGTGAAAACAAAATTGTTCTGTTTTCTAAACTGGTTTAGTCCCTTTTGGAGTAGCGGGGTAAATGGAACCTATCCCAGCGAAGACCGCATACACCCTGAACAGTTCTCAATCATATGGGCACACAGAGACAGCCAACCACACTGACTCACGTTTACATCAAGAAAGTTAACAATGTATGTTTTTAGACTGTGGGAGGAAGCCAGAGTGAGTGGGAAGAAAAACAACGCATGCATGAGGAGAACATGCAAACTCCACTCAGAGAACCCAGCTGGGATTTGAATGGGAGCCTTCTTATTGAGAGGTGACAGCGCTAACCACTATTCCACCCTTAGCAAGAAGTAACCAAAGACGTTCACTCATATCATTCGTGACAAGAAATTCTGGTCAGTTAGTGTGAATCCTCAGAAAAGGGCCTGTAGTCTGAGCTTAAACATTTAATAGCTGCCTTTGGACACTGGATGATGTGATTCACTGTCTGTGACACGGTTGTGGCTCTCACACATCACATTATCCTTTTTTAGGTGAATCAGATTAGCATTGTGTTTTCAGCTGCTGACGACAACATGCTGTTGACACAAAGCTGCGCTGTAACACAGATGAGTGCTGACCGAGACAAGAAAATGTTTTTTTCTCTGAGTGTAGAGTCCTGCAAAGGAAGACGATTTCCAGTGGTATGAATTGCTGTTAGGGTGGGGTGGGATGGGAGTGGGGTGCAACATGAGCATGCGCAAACACTCACCTTTTGGTTGGCTGACCTGCTGGGGGAAGAAGACCACTGGTGCCCTCTGGTGGTTTAAAAATAATTGGTAGTGTAGGATACCAAAAGAAAACAAAGCATCTGCAGGATTTTTTCGGCTTTTAAATATTTTTTAATTAGCGTATTTCAGCTCTGTCATTCTCAGTATGATTCTGAGAATACCAATTTCATTTCAAAGAAGAGAAAAGTGTAATGAAATGATTTGATGAACAGGGCTTGGATTTGCTCCATTGCCTGGATACAACCTCAGACCCCTTTCCTACTTTAGCAGGGGTGAGTTTTGATGGAAGTCATTGCACACCAGTGGCTGCAAAAACAGGCTATCTAACCAAGACATCAAAACTCATATTAAGCCAAAACACTTTTTTTTGATATTTTTGTAAGAGTCATAAACTCAAACAGAATAGAATGTGTAAGATTATTAATCTTGTCTTAAATTGTCTTTTATTTCTTAGTTTTTTTTATCCTACATTTGTTGTTTTTGTCTGCATATTAAGATAAAGACACTTAATGAGGCATTTGTGAAATCATACAACATATTTTACAAACAATTTTAGCTTTAAAAACTTGTTTCGACACCTCCACGCTCAGTTCACACACTTCAACTTTTGTACAAATATTTTAGTGCTTCGGTGTAACTTCAGATGAATTAATACATAATGACAACAGAGAACGTAATATCACAGAAATATGGTAAATCCACCAACTTTTCTACGGTGTCAAATGTGAGTAATCATTTCAACTTTGAAGCGCAATTACATCACCAATGGGAAAATTGTCCAATTCTGCCGAAACTTCCTCTCGCAGCTGTTCCTTACAGTCAAGATAGTGTTAATGGTGTCCCTAATGATACTGATGATGATAATAGTACAAACAAATATTATTATGTGTAACCTACAATCCAGGTAGCTAACTTGGCTAATGCTAGCCAGGGGCTTATACTGTAAAAATGGCCTGACTGTTGAAGATAAAAGAACTGTGGAGCATTTCTTTAACATTTTAAAGTGTGCTGCATTACACAATTCATTGTGAAAGTGGTACATTCTGTCTTATATTCCTTTCTTTCTTTCGAACGGACGTCTGAGCCTTTATTTGATGCATAAAAAAGTTAAATATGATTTCAAGAAAAATATGGCGCTGATGATTTACCACTGACTCTTAGGTCAACTTTGACCGGATTTTCAGCAGAGATTTTTGCCCTGCAGACAACTCGAGCTCAGCTTACTTGCTGTGATGTCAACTGAAGGACTGTCATACATATGTTTTATTGAAATGTTATGTTAAAGACCAACACAAACTGGCACACAATTGTGACGTAGAAATAAAATTATACAAGAGTTCAATTTTTTTTTTTTTACAAATAAAAAAGTGAAAAGTGCAATATGTAAAAGTATTCAGCCCCATTTTCTCTGAGTGCATCAAATTCATAGAGTCCACCTGTGTGTCATTGAATCTCAGTATCCAAATCCAGCTGTTTAGTGACAGTCTCTGTGGTTTGTCAAGAGAATATTGGGGAGAAAACAGCATCATGAAGTGTAAGGAACACCAGACAGGTCAGGGAGAAAGTTGTGGAGACATTTAAAGCAGGGTTAGACTAGAAAAAGATTTCCCAAACTTTGAACATCCCACAAACCACTGTTCAGTCCATCATCCACAAATGGAAAGAGTTTGACACAACTACAAACCTACCTAGACATGGTCGTCCACCTAAACTAACAGACCGAACAAGGAGAGCACTGATCAGAGATGCAGCCAGGAGGCCCATGGTGACTCTGGATGAACTGCAGAGATCTACAGCTCAGGTGGAGGAATCTGTCCATAGGACAACCATCAGTCGTGCACTGCACACATCTGGACTTTATGGAAGAGTGGCAAGAAGAAAGAAAACCACAAGAAGTCCTGTTTGCAGTTTGTCGTAAACCATGAGAGTGACCCAGCAAACATGTAGAAGAAGGTGTTCTGGTCACATGAGACCAAAATGGAACTTTCTGGTCTAAATGCAAAGAGCTATGTGTGGAGGAAATCTATCACTGAACATCACTCCGAACACACCATACCCACTGTCAAACATGGTGGTGGCAGCATCATGCTCTGGGCCTGCTTCTCTTCAGCAGGAACAGGGAATCTGGTTAGAGTTGATGGGAAGATGGATGGAGCCAAATCCAGAGCAATATTGGAGGAAAACCTGTTGAAGTCTGAACAACACTTGAGACTGGGGCGGAGATTCACCTTCCAACAGGACAACCACCCTAAACATAAACCCAAAGCTACAATGGAATGGTAAAAATGAAACGGATTCATGTGTTGGAATGGTCCAGTCAAAGTCCAGACCTAAATCCAATCCAGAATCTGTGGAGAAATCTGAAAACTGCTGTTCACAAACACTCTCCATCTAATCTGACTCAGATTGAAGTGTTTTGTAAGGAAGAATGGACAAAGATTTCAGTCTGTAGATGTTCAAAGCTGGTAGAGACAAACCCCAAAAGACTTACAGCTGGAATTACAGCAAATGGGGGTTCCACAAAGTATTGCCTTTTTTTTTTGTTTTGTTTTTTGAGGGGGGGGGTGCTGAACACTTGCACACTGCACTTTTCAGTTTTTTATTTGCAAAAAAAAAAAGAACTCGCATATTTTTTTTCCTCTTCACAAGTGTGTGTCACTTTGTGTTTGTCTTTCAGATAAAATTCCAATAAGATATATTCATATTCGTGGTCATAATGTGAGAAAATGTGGAGAAGTTTAAGGGGTACGAATACTTTTGCAAGCCACTGTAAATGATAACACAACATTTTTTTTTCAGTTAGTGTTGGGTGAAACCATTTGTTGTCAAAAAATCAGTTGACCCTTTTTAAAATCTTAATCACAACAGACACTTCCCATTAGTTTACATCCCCTGATGACTTTGTTCTGAAAACGAGCACACTAGCTGATACAAAAGGGTTTGAATGGTGGCTAAAGGTAAGCATTCTCACTTGTGAGAAAAGTAAAGGAATGGGTAAAGGAAACTTGGTCAAAATTGATGGCAACATAAATGCAGCACATAATCAGATGATATTGGAGGAAAACTGTCACTCTTCAGCTCTGAGGCTGCACAAGGGACGCACTTCAATATGACAACAATCCAAAACACAAGGCCAAGACCACCTGTCATTGGTTACAACATAATAAGGTGAAGGTTCTGGAGTGGCCATCTCAGTCTCCTGACTTCAATATTTTTAATACACTCTGAAGAGATTTCAAATGGGCAGTTTAATTAATACAACCCAACAATTTTAAAGGAACTTGAGGTTTTCTGCCAAGAAGAACGGGCTTTAAGAACTGCAGTATTTAAACTGTTGATTTGTGTAATCTGGGAAGTTTCCATTCTCATTGTGGTTTGAAAAGTGTTAACACTGCTATTTAACAATAAATGGCTAAATCCAACCACTAACCATGAGTGTATAAAATGTTTTTGTGTTGCCATTCACATTCTCTGAAAATTAATGTGGAATTCATAATTACTTTTAGGGTTTGCAAATTTTTGACCACATCCATAACAGCTTCTCCATGAATGAGAGCCTTTTGAATGCTTGAATGTTTTTTTGGATTTACTGTAATAAACAATTTGTCAGCATAGAAATCAACAAGAACAAAGAAAACTGGCGAAGATAAATTCTGATATTTTTTGTGTTATATCACCAGATATTCACTCTGTCTTTAAAGAAAATGGCGCTTGGCGAAGTTAAATGCTGACTAAACACATCCTAAAATCTTGGGAATCACGCAAGTAATCAATAAAAGAACACAGCAATGATATTCCAGCCAGGGTGATTGCACACCCTTCCATCAAAGTTCAGGTTTTAGAGCAGAGAAACCTTCTTCATAATGTATGCAGGGAGAAAAAAGAGACACCAAAAAGTAGAAGTACAGTCTTATCATTCTGTTTGTCTCCCACAGTTGGTTTAAACATTCAGGAAAATCAAATGTCTGGTTACATTCCAGGCATCCACACACCATACTAATTCCAGAGAGCCAGCATTTTGAAATAGTAGAGAAGCTTTCTGTGTTGCTAGAGTGTTTTGTGTATTTCGTATGCATGCTTACACTTCTGCTGCAAATACTTAACATTCAGGAAACCAACAGCTTTAGACTGACTGTTGTCAGTCAGGCTCAAGAGTTTTGACAAATGATATCAGTTCTAAAAGCAAAAAGCAAAAGAGATGGGTCAACAGTTCTTTTCAGAAATGTTTAACACAGCAAATGGAGAACAGAGTGCTGTGTGCATTCATGATTTGTGGAAATGTTGTATTGGAGTTTTTTCTTTTTATTGACTCACTTTGCATTTGCAGATTATTTTAGTGCCTCCACCCAACCCCCATCCCCCGAGGCAAGCTCTTACATGACAGACGCAGCGTGTTTTTTGGGCGAGTGAGCCGTCTGGATTTCCATCTCATTTGAGATTAGCTGAGAGGAGCTGTTTTGGATTAGCTGAGCCCCTCGCTCTCCCTCTGACACTCTCTGATAAGAGAGCCTGCAGTTGCTGAAACACACTAGTTGAGGAAAATGCCCTTTTCTACATGCTTAAGACAGCTCTGTTCCTCTCTTGTTACCCAGCGCTAACTCTTTGTGGAAAGGATTATTGTGACAAGCTGTGGAGAACCTTTATCATGCTGTCAAGGGAGGGGGACTTTTCTAAGCATTGCACAAGGGAAGCCTTACAGACAAGTGCTACATGGCTCTGTTTATTATAGATCTCATACTTTATTCTCAGTTGTGAGGGAGGCTAAGCAATCCTTCAACATTTCATATTTTTATTGTTTTTTCGCATTGGTAGGTTTTCCCTTTTCTTGACTGAATTTCTTTCCAGTCTGCCTTTAAAAAATGGTTACTGGCGCTTCATGTACAACTCACACAGGTTTGGTTTTATTACAGGTTACACTCTGACATCAAAGTTATCTTTTGGATGTTTGCACACAATAATTAAAGCTTGCATTTTTTTTCTTAATGTGAAAATACTTTGTGTACTGACAAAAGTTTTCTGTAACAGCGCGTGCCAAACAGTGGCAGTCAATAAGAAAAACAGCCTCTGGAAACACAAAACCACATGTTGAAAAATACAGTATGTGCAACAGAAAAATAACTTGACTAAAAATAACATGACTTAATGAAACTTTGTTTTTTATTTTCACTCTGAAGAAATGAAGTCTAAATAAATAAAGACTTTTGTGTGTGTCATAATAATTCAGTATTAACCAGTATGAAAATTTAGTGTTAAAAGTGATAAGCTTGGTAGACATTGAATACTTAAACAAAAGGTTTTTTCATGGTTTAAACTTTGCAGACAGTTTTATGATTGTGTGAATGAATGATAGAATAGTTTCTCACAGCATACAAAGTAAGTTCACATAGGGAGTATGCTGCTTTGAAACAAAATGTGTGCAGGCGGGAGTGAACGGAAAGCGGATAAGGAGTCCACGAGGAGCAGAGGCACCTGGGAAAGGGAAAAGGCCGACGGTGGGAAAATACATCTCCAGGGAGAAGATCCAACCTCTTATTTTGATCCAACCTTCTTTTTGCATATTGTGTATAAAACTCTGGGTCAAAAGGGAAATAGGATGTCTTCATTCTTCGTGCACGGAGAAGAGCATCCGCTAGATGGTACAGCTGAAGAGCCTAAACGCATGTATTAGCTATTTTGGTGTCAGGAATAAATCTTTGGTGGAAAAACCTAAAAATCGTTCCAGACCTCGATTTTTGAACACGCACTTAGGCATAATCGGCGAATTATAGCCTACAACTCCATCCCATGAGCTAAAGAGGATCAAACCATAAGATCATATAGTACCTTTGGCACACTAAAGAACAATTTATTTATAAACTATAAGTTATTTTGTGAACTTTTTTTCTACACTGAAGTAAGAAGACAATCTATGAGGCTCCATCTTTTGCGCCTTGTGGGTTTCATGACGTCACCCCAGAGCCAGCCTCAGCTGCGTGTCTCCAATTTACCCACAAAAACAAACGTCCATATTTTTGCAAAGATGGAAGTGAATATTGTGTATCTGCCTTTGTTAGCCCAGACATTTATTCCAAAAAATTGGCAGTCAGCCTGTCAGAATTAGAGACAGGCATCAGTTGGCGTTTATTCCATCACAGACAGTGATGATGGCTAATGGGTTCATTTTGCGGCGACATTTGGTCAAGAAATGCAGACAACAGCTCCAGATGAACATTTCAGGATTTAATGAAATTATGAGAGCATTGTATTCTGTTGGGATTAGCTGTGAATATTTCTGCTTTCTTTGAAGCATCATCAGTCTGTTTCAAAATTCTTTTTCACTTTCACAAGACTAATTTTCGTGGAGACACCTTTCCATCTTTGCTCAGTAATCCATATTCAAACCAGTTCTTCTAATTTGTTGATCACTTTCTCTAATCCTCCACCAGGAGCTTGTTTTCTGCAGCCGTCTTTTCAAAATTGCCCATCTGCTTGTACCATTCTCAAGATACGTTTAGGATCCATCCCAAACTGTAGTGCAGATTCCTCACCCGAATGTTCTTTGGTTTATGCCACCGCATGAAGTTTAAATGCTAAATCGAATGGATGTTTCTTGTCCATTGCTACACTTGTTCACAACACCTGGCATCTGCATAACTGTGTGCAGGGGTGGGGGTTGGGTGTCTTAAAGGAGCCCAGCCACCATTAGAGACTGGTGTCTAAAGCAAAGAACACCTGTCAGATCCAGCAGCCATTGGAGATGGGACACAATTCTGTAGATTGTTTTCACATGACGTCAGAAAAAATGGCCACATCGCTGACTGTGTGTAATGTTAGTTCCAGTTTACGGATCTAGACAGGCAAGACAGAGAACTAAACGCTGTTTAACACAGTTTTACGTAAAAAATAAAAGGTAACCTTAACAGTTGTAATGGAAAATTGTGCTATATTTAACTAAAAAAATGTCTTACAAAATGGTATTTTTTTCCCTCCCGTGGCTCGTTCATAAATCAAAATGCAAATGGAGGCAATCCTGCCTGCAAATACTGCACAGCTGCTTCTTCTAATTTTTGTGGACAAATATTAAATGAGTCGTGGATAATTTCTCTCTTAGTACTAGATATGGGATTTACAGCTCTTTTTAGGGAGCCGGATCTTGTGGATCAGTTCATTTCAAAGAGCCTTTTTGAAAGACTGGCTCTTTTTATATGTATTCACTTTTAAGAAGCCACTCTGGAGTTTATTATTTTCATTCATTCATTTTCTAAACCGTTTTTACCATCACGGGGCTGCCGGAGCCTGGCTACTCATGGGTGAAGGCAGGGGACACCCCTGGACAGGTCGCCAGTCTGTCGCAAGGGCCACAATCACACACCAATGCACACTCACATCCACACCAAGGGATGATTTAGAGTGACAAATTAACCCACGAAACAAGTTTTTGGATGGTGGGAGGAGAACCCACGCACAGGGAGAACATGCAAACTCCACACAGAAAGGTCCCCCATTGGTGACACTGTTTCAAGTCCCCCAGTTGGGACTTGAACCGGGAACCTTCTTGCTGTGGGGCAAGAGCGCTAACCACTGTTCCACCGCTGACATGTTTGGACAGCTCTCTCCTCCTCTTTCAGTCTGGAGACACTGATTGACACAGAAGGTGGATGGCAACGAGAGCCGCCATGCAGACCAGTCGAGGATGGGGTTGTGCCTCTCCAGCCAGGGAAGCCCCAAGATGACAAGGCAGCGAAGAGAACCAATGGTGAAGAACCTGATGGACTTGTGGTGATTCATGAGCGTGGTGTTTTACGTTATGAATTGGATCTGTCCTGAGCCCAGTGGTCGACCGTCAAGATCTGAGACTGCTATGTGAGCATAGTTAATAAAGTTACCAGCAGCGCCTGAGTCTATAATTTCCTGGGCTCGTACAAGGTTATTGTGTACCAATAAAGTCACAGATATATCAAAAGTCATTGTCACTTACCCGCTGAAGTGATGTGGAGGTCGGATGGGGCAGGTGGCTCGCAGATGTCCTGGCTGGCCACTATATAGACACAGATTCTCATGCCGCCGCCTGTCTTGTTCAGCAGAGGTGAGCTGAGTAGAACCCAGGTGCATGGGTTCGGAGGTTTGGGAGGAGCAGAGTGGTGTTGGGTGCGTCAAAGGTGTGCGGGGAGGTGCAAGGCACTCTGCAACAGCATAAGATGGTCTAGCTGGATGGCCAGCTGGATGACAGCCTCCATGCCCAGTCCTTCATCATGACATGCTAGTTCCCTCTGTATGACGGCAGAGAGTCCAAGGCAGAAGAGCCGTTTGAAGGTGTTCGGGGTACAGACTGGGCCGCCAGAGTCCGTACCTTTGCAAGTATGATGCGACCGTTTCCCTTCTATGAGCTATGAGGAGGTCAGCTGGGTCTTTGCCATCGGCTGAGTGGTTAAAGACCTCGTGGATCTGCTGGGCGAAGGGAGTGTAAGAGTTAAATGGAATTGTTCCTCCCGCCCACATGGCCGATAACCACTCAAGTGCTTCACCAGTGAGAAGTGAGCACAGGAATGATACCTTAGCCTCCTCAGTGGGGTAGAGGTGGGGCTGCTGCCGCAGGAACAGCTCACGCTGCATCAAGAACCCACAACCAACCAAATCACTGCTGAGTACTGGTCTATCAACCAACATAATTACTCCAGTAGAACCAAAGCAAAACTTCATTGTTCATGTGTAGGGGAGCTCAGGCTCCCCATTGAACTTGTCAGGAAGCGAGAGTCAGAACCACCCAGTGCTTTGGCAGCAGGACCTGGAGGCGCCACACCTTTGGGAAGAAGTGTAACGGCGGCAGGCAGGTGCGTCTCTGGAGGTGTTATGCTTGGACTGGCTTGCAGGTGAGTCATGATGGCATCTGTGGCAGCAGTAAGCCGCTGGAGTTGGTATCTGTGCTCGAGCAGCAGAGTGGTGAACAAGTTGGGTTGGAAGGGCTAGGGACCCCCACTGCTGGCTAGATGTCTGGCGAAATATTCTGTAACAATGAGTAAGAGGCAGTTGGATCCATCTGCAGTGTCTCTTAGCAAATGCAGGCTTAAGGGTTTCTCACACAGGGCGTGGTCAGGCAGGCGAGGGTCAGAATTGGCATGGACTTGTCATAGGCTGGAGAAGATGGTGGTCTGGGGCAGGCAAAAGTCCAGGCAGGCGGCTGACAGAAAGAAGTAGGATCAGAAACTGGGTCACGAATGATAAAGCAGAGAGAGCAGCTCTCAGAGTTGTAATGAGAGAACAATACTTCGCGCTGAGCTAAGCTAAGTGCTCAGGCTACATACTGTTTATCTTCCAATAATGGCCGGTCTCTAATAGACGCCGGTCTCCAATAAAAGCGGGTCTAACAGGTGTTGGTTGTAATAGACGCCGGTCTCTAATAGTAGCCGGATTCCTTTAAGACCCCCTACCCCACCCCCCTGGCAGCGTGCTTCGTACTGGGTGTCTGTGGCATTCAGCCAGTGTAGCATGGCATCACAACATTTTGGCTCATTCCATTTTGTTTAAACTTTTGGAAGATGCCAAACAACATTCTGTTGAGGAATCTAAACCACATTTTGGGATGAATCCTAAACATATCAGAGAATGTTGCAAGTAGATGGATGAAGGAGCAAAGACAGCTGCAGAAAAAAAAAGGAGCAAACCAATTTCCTGGTGTTTATAGTGGATCAATCTCTGGATTCTCCTGAACTTAATTCATTTTCTTATCCCACTGGATCCCTTTCCGGGCAGCGAGATTTCTGGAACCGTCCAGTCTGCTGCTGTTGGACTACGGCAGTACACTTTAGAGCTGGAGCTCGCTATGCGACTACCGGAGAGGAGCTGACAGCCAGACAGAGAGCCGGTACGGGATGGGAAAGCAGTCTGCTCGGGCCTCCTGAACTTTAGTTTCATCCAAAAGGTACCCTCATTTTATTCTTCGGGTTAATGCGGGACAGAAAGCCGTCAAACTCTGTAAGAGAGAGAGGAACCACCGCAGAAGCAGTCGTTTAAACACAGTGGAGAGAAGCTCTCTGTAGCTTGTAGGAGATTCTAAATGTTTTCATGAACCCAAACATTGAGGCATGATCAATGTTTTTGTAGAGCTTTTCAAAATAAATCAACCTGATCTCTAAACATCATCCATGTCTTTCATGCATAGTAAATGAGACAAACACAGACATTGCTCCAAGTAGCTAACGGCTAATAACATTAGCTGTTAGCAATTCTGGGCTGAATCCTAAAAAGCAGAGGCTGCAGAAAGAAAGAAAAGGAGCAAACCTGGTGAGCAGAGAAAGCAGCAACACATATGGCGACACATCTCTGCCATTAATTGAAGGGCGCGTATTTGATAACCGAGTGAGCGTATCTTACAACTGCAGTCCTAACTGAATGCGTGCAGTTACCTAATAAAGTGATTTACACATGAGTCAAACTTAAAGCACAAAAAAACCCGCTGGACTTTTTTATCTTGTTCTTGGTTGTCCTTAACGTTTTAATCCACGTTTCATCCACCGTTTTTTTTTTTTTTCTATTAAAGCAGATTAAAAAAATGACAGCCCCACCCCGTTGCCTCGCCGGATTTGACCAGAAATTTCGCTCAATCAGATCAACCAGAAAGGTTACCGCCCCCTGAGTGACAAAAACACCCCCTCAAACTGAACGAGCGAAGAAAAAAACTGAGCACGCGCGGTGAGAGCTCTGCGCGCGCTCAGTTAGGACTACGCGGTGGAGTTGTAAGATACGCTCACTCAGTTATCAAATAGGCGCCATTCAATTAATGGCAGAGATGTGACGCCATAAACAAATTAGAAGAACTGGTTTGAACATGGATTATTGAGCAACGGAAAAGGTGCACGTGTCTCCACGAAAATGATCGGCACGCAAGTGAAACTGATTTTTGATACGGAGATTGATGTTAACAGCCAGTGCTAATCAGAACAGAATAAAATGTTATAATGTTATACACGCCAGTCTCTAATAAATGCCAGGTCGGCCAACAAATTTTTAAAATAAACTCCCCGGCTACTATTGGAAGATATACGGAACTGTTGAGGGTGAGTGCTGATGGGAAGCAGCTGTGGGGCTGCTGGAAGAAGCTGCAGGGGTCAATGGGAATTGTAGCGGAGGTGAACGAGGTACTGTCAGTACTCTGGAGACTGTGTGCACGCAGACTGTGCAGGTGGCCAGAGGGAGAGACAGAGGGCAGCCTCCTGACAACAGTCCTCTCTTGGATAATTATTTTTTACCCAGTTCATGAATTAGACAACCTCTTTCCAGCATCTGACTTGCACCTACAAGCTGTGTTCAACTGTGCAAGCAAAAGATGAACATTGATATCTGCCAGTTTAATCACTAAATCCAGACAGGCATTTTACAATACTCATTCATTCATTCATCTTCCAATCTGCTTTATCCCTTTCGGGGTCACGGGGTTGCCGAAGCCTAACCCGGCTACTCATGGGCGAAGGCAGGGTACACCCCTGGACTGGTTGCCAGTCTGTCGCAGGGGCTCACAATCACACACCCATGCACACTCACATTCACACCTACGGACAATTTAGAGTAACCAATTAACCTATGAAGCATGTTTTTGGATGGTGGGAGGAAGCCGGAGTACCCGGAGAAAACCCACGCATGCACGGGGAGAACATGCAAACTCCACACAGAAAGGTCCCCCATTCAGGACCGGGAACCTTCTTGATGTGAGGCAGGAGCGCTAACCACTGCGCCACCGTGCAGCCCGTTTTACAATACTGAAAATGAAATTGTATTTTCCATGTTTAACAAAATCCTTGATCGTCTTCACAGGTGCATCCTTTTTTTCTTCGAGCAGCAGTCTGCCAAGTTCTCTCAGCTTTTGTTGAATGTACTGGTGCTGGCTGATGACCTTATCATTCTTTGTGAACAAACTGGACCCGTACTCAAGAATGCATGGACCCTACTTAAATGCAACTGCAATATTGTCTTGATTAATGTAGCTCAAGAACTTCCAGTATGCGTCTCTTAGTCCAGATGGAGCAGGTTCAGCAAAAGCACACAAAGCTTGGACATTTTTTACTTTGTTTACATGGCTTACTTTGAAGCTTGAATTTGCAGGCTTGGAAATGTTGCCACGTCATTTTCTTCGTGAACAGACCAACGCAATATACACAGTGCATAAATATTTGCCCATCAGTCTTTTTTTTTTTTTTGGTTGTTTGCTTGGGAAAAGTTTGCCTTTATGGTTTTACAAAACGTCATTGTTGTATTGTTGCTTTTGAGATGAGATGATGAGATAAGATAATCCTTTATTTGTTCCACAATGGCGAAGTTCTAATGTTGCAGCATTAAAAATAGGAATAGAGTAGTATGTACAGGTAGAAGAGAGATGAAACTCATTTCATATTTACAAAAACAAAACAAGGGAAGAGAAAAAATAAGTTAAAAATAAAGAAAATTGCACTAGTGGATATAATACTATAATTAAAAATTGCACAACATATTTAAAATGACATAGGGCAAGGTAACTGACTTTAGCAGATTTCCAGTTGGATCACTGGGAGCAGCTTTGGTTATAGAGTCTCACAGCAGCAGGTAGGAAAGACCTACGATGCTGCTCTTTCAGGCACCTGGGGTATATCAGTCTGTCTCTGAATGAGCTGCTTAATGCTAGCACTGTGTCACACAGGGAGTGAGCACCATTCTTTATCGCTGATGCTAGCTTGGCTATCATTCTTCTTTCTCCCACATCCCGCATTGAGTCAAGTGGCAACCCCAAAATGGAGCTAGCCTTCACCAGTTTCTCTAGCTTCTTCCTGTCTCCCGCTGAGATGCTGCTGTATCAGCAGACCATTCCATATAAGATGGCTGATGCCACTATAGTGTCATAGAAGGTCTTTAGGAGTGGTCCCTGGACTCCAAAAGACCTCACTCTCCTCAACAAAAAGAGTCTGCTCTGGGATTTTTTGTACAGAGCATTTGTGTTGAGCAGTTTAGCTTATTGTTGAGGTGAACCACCAATTGCTTGTAGGAGTCCACACTGAAAACAGTGAAACTATTGTGTCATTGATTTGAAAAACATTTCTTGCCTTGACTAATGTAAAATTGTGATTGAGTTTCTTAAATTATTTTTTTCAGTTTTCTTCAATATAAATTTTAAACCTATTGCTCTAAATTAAAATTAACATTTAGATAAAAGTGCTTCTTTAATTTGGAGTAAGAATTAGTGTCACGCGACTAATTAGCATTCCAGAATCACCACAAGGTTCATCAGGAAAAGAAACGGTGCAATCTGTCAAGGCAAGACTTTATATCTGTACTGCTTCTTTATAAAAAAGTATCACTTTAAGTTTATTCTTGTTAGCAGCTGATTCGACCGTCGATGAAGTATGTATTTCGACTGGTTTCTGACTATGTTTCCCGTTTGAAAACGTCTAGGTCATTTTTCATGAATGGTGCAGAACGTGTGTTGTAGGGGTATCAATAAAACGTTTTTTAGGTCATAAACAAACTTGTTATTGATGTCATATATATATATTTACATATAATATATATATATATATCTGTACAAACTAAATTGCTCATTACTTAACTTTTACTCACTTACTAGCTTACTAGCTCTGTCACTAGCTAGCACCGAATGCATGTGCTCAAAATGGCGATGTGGTTTCCACTTTTGTGTTTTGGCTTGCCCTGAAGAAAGTGTTTTAATTAAACGCTTATGCTGCATTCATACCAAATGCGATGCGCATGTCAAATTCGCGCCGGACACCGCTTTTATGCTCGCGTGTCCAAAAATTTGAACTTAAGTTTGATGCTCTTGTGGGGGGAGCTACCTGCTAATGTTTTTTAGCCTGGAGCCATGGAGCAGTGTCTGTTTCTCCCATTATTATGCAGGGAAGAAAGTCTGATTGGGTCAGAGTATTCTCAATGGCATGTTTACATGATGCTTTTTTATTCTGATCAGCTTTTTAATCTGATTATTTGTGTCCATGTAAGCACAGCTACTGTGAAATGAAAAAATGTTTATAGTTGTGCCCTTAATAATGTGACAGCAAATGTTTTTTGTTTTTTTTCTTTTTTGAAGATCAACGCAGAATTCAGAAGAATAACAACAATTCCACTTCAGACCAGATTCATGGCTTCCCTAGACTTTCACCAAGCTCATAGACCTCATGAGGAAGAAGGGAGGATGTTGCAGAGAAACCACTCAAAGGACCCTCAAGGCTCTTGACCAGGTAAATCTTCTCATCCGAAAACCAATATTTTAAAATGGTTTATTAGGTTTTGTAGTGGTGGACCCAGTATTTAACTGTTCATGTTACTGGTTTTCTAAAACATTTTGTAAATTATACTGCACCAATCATGGGCTGCACGGTAGTGCAGTGGTTTGTGGTCGTGCCTCATAGCAACAAGGTTTCTGGTTCAAGTCCCAGCTGGGGGTCTTGAAACAGTGTCACCAATGGGGGACCTTTCTGTGTGGAGTTTGCATGTTCTCCCTGTGCATGTGTGGGTTCTCCTCCCACCATCCAAAAACTTGTTTCGTGGGTTAATTTGTCACTCTAAATCATCCCTTGGTGTGGATGTGAGTGGGCATTGGTGTGTGATTGTGACCCCTGCGACAGACTGGCGACCTGTCCTTCGCCCATGTATAGCCAGGTTAGGCTCCGGCAGCCCTGTGACCCCGAAAGGGACAAAACGGTCATTGATAATAAATGTATGCTCCAATTTGCACTTTGTTCAAAATTGACTCATAAAAATTTGTTCCCTCCTCCAGAGTCATGAAATCCATTTAAGAAGAGAGTGTCTCCTGAAGGTCTTTTATACCTTGGGGAAGACCTAGAGAAACTCTTCAAGGAGTATCTAGTAAGCCAATCATACTCAGGGTATAAAACTATAACAAAATATTTTTGAGTGTTTGTGTTTGTTTTTTTTTCACTTGAAAGTCCCACTCCAACTATATATTTTTTGTAAAATTGTTCCCAGTAGTCAATGACTGTGCAGTTTTTAGCCAACATCAAAAAGACATGCAGTCCATTTTTAAAAATATATTTTATGCCCAGCAGCAGTAGCTTATTAGTAATACAATTCTGTTTTGTGGGCGGGACTGTTGACTCAGATCAACCGCTCCCCTTTGCTGAGAGCTCTGTTAGCGTGCTCACTTCCAAGCTTATAGCCCTAAATTAGCATTAGCTAATCACATTTTTTTTTATATAGGTACTCTTTTTTGAGAAAACAGCTACAAGAACATGTTTGAAAAAAACAATGACAACTTTCATTGGAGTCTATCTTTAAGACCTTCGCTAATATTTGAGCTAACCTTCTAGTCTAAGGGCTCCAGTTAACAGACTTACTTCAATGAAAATAAGGTTTTTGGTGTTTTTAGGAAGTTCTTGTAGCATATTTCTCAATAATGAGGGCTGTCAATGTTAACACATTAAAATACGCAATTAATTTAAATAATTAATGCGCTTTTATTTATTACGCAGATTAATTACACATCAGAAGCGACTGTCTTCCACCTCCCATTGGGCATTATTTCATTTATATCATGCTCAATTATAAAAGAAAAAATATTCAATCAATCAATTTTTAGTACTTTACTCTTGTTATTGTTTTCACAAAAAGCAGACTATTTAATGCGTGATGCAGCCCTTTGTCAAGGTAACATGAGGATGCATTATTGGACAGGCAGACCGCAACTGCACCGGCAAAGGAAAGTGAACTCCTGCTGCTCTGCAGAAAATATGTCTTTAAAAAAGGACACATGCTTTTTGATTGAAAAAAAAAACAAAAAACTCCATAATCATTGTTAAGACCACTGAGAACAATTTTACATTAGGGTCGAAATTTTGAGTGGGACTTTAAGTAGAAATAACTACTGTTGTAATATCTCCCAAAATGTAATGTCTACGCATGCATGAACCTAATAGGTTAAGTGGAAGAATAACATGTCAGACTCCTTACATTACTAAATCATGTGCTGATTTTTCCTTTTTCTTGTTTTCATTTCATTTTTTTTTCTTGTTTTCATTCTAGGTTGGTAAAAAGAATCAAGACAAGCTGGAGAGGTGTCCCATGATAGTGGTGGTTGTAAGGGAAGTGTTGGATCCTCTCCATCCTCCACATGATGTTGGCATTGTTGTTGATGGTGTTGAAGTGATCAAAGAGTTGCCATCTCTGGCACATGGGTGTGCCTTACTGTTTGGGTTGATCTATGCACTGAACTTGAAATATCCACCTGGGTTGAAGCACACCTTTGAGGCTCTACAAAAATTATTTATGGAAATCGAGTCAAAGATGATGTCACGTCGAATACAGACTCTCAGATCCAAGCTCTACCAAGGAAAAAATGATGTTCTTTGGTTAATATTAGTAATATTAGTATTGAGAATGTTGTTTCATTTTAGTTGTTAAAGCAAGAAAAACATAACTGGTGGGGTTTATTTTGAAAAAATGTTTTATTTGAACGTGATGCATATTATTTGATATTGTGATACCTTCAAAATGTTAAATTGGGTTGAAAAATAATGAAGGAGTTTATTTTTTGAAAAAGTTTTATTTGAACTTCATTTATATTATTATATATATATATTAATAAAAACAGGAAAGTTAATTTTTTTAAAAAGGTTAAATTTTTATTTGATTCATAAATTTTGTTGTTTTAAAAAAGTTAAACCAGGGGCGAAAAAAGGGTGGAGTTTATTTTTTGAAAAACTTGTATTTAAACACGATGCATATGATTTAATATTATGTAGTTTTTAAAAGTTTTATTAAACCAGAGAAAAAAACTGGAGAGGTTCTATTTTATTTTATTGTTAGTGTTTAGCATTCCAAAAATTTTAAAAAGTTGTTGGACTTGGAAAAATAGTGGAGAGGGTCTTTGGTATTCTTTTTCTTTTTTTTTTTTTTTTAATGTGATGCACATTATTTGAATTTCAATTTCAAACAATTTGTTAGACAAGGGGAAAAGTACTGGAGAGATTTATTTGAAGGAAATGTTTATTTTCAGAAAAATAAGATGCACTCATCTGTCAAACAGGTAAAGAAGACTGGAGAGCTTGTTTTTTTTTGTAAAATGCATGCTTCCTGATTGCATTTGGACAGGGTCAATGGAGGAGTACCTCAGTTTTGCAACTATTAGGTTGTAATTAATTAGATGAGAATCAAGATCAAACTTCTGACAAGCAGGTTGTGGGGGTGGTGGGGGGAAGTGTGGAGTTGAGTGGAGTTGATAAACAAAGCTGTGTTTGTCAGCATAGCAGTGGAATTATACATTGGATTTCCTGAAAATATTATCAAGTCAGAGGAGGTAAATGATAAAGAGGTGCTGCCCAAGGACGGAGCACAGGGGAAGGCTGGGAATGGATGGAATTCACTTGAAAATACTGGGTGCAGCCGGAGGGTTAAGACTTAAACCAGTTGAGAGAGTTGAGAGTAATGCCAATAGCTGAGAGTCTCTGTAGGAGAGTAAAATGGGAAATTGTATCACGGAAGTTGAGGAGGACAAAAATCATGAGAACACCGAATCAGCTGCCAACAGGAGGTCATTTGTAATTTTAACAAGAGCAGTTTGAGTGCTAGGAGGAGGGCAAAAACCAGAATGAAACTGGTCATGGAGGTTGCTTTGAGAAAGATGAGCCCGGAGTTGTGTAGCTAGTACTTTTTCTTAAATTTTTTAAATGAAAGACAGAATGGAAAGAGGGCGTAGATTTTTAAAATTACATGGATCTGATCCAGGGGTTTTTAAAATTGGGGTAATAGTTGCAGTTTTAAATATTTGGGGAATAGTTCCAAGGGAAAGAGAGGAGTGAATAATAGCAGAAATAAAGGGAATTAAATCCGCAAGCGACGTTGGATGGCCCACAGGCGTTACCTGCCCACGCCCTCGCCGCTACCTGCCCACACACTCGCCACCCACCTTAATGCGTCACCACTCCCCTCGAATTTATGCATCATCACCGCCCTCGCCGGCCACCTCTACTTGCCACCGCCGCCCTCACCACCCAATTTTGACCTGACCTTTTTTGCTAAGTAGCCACGTTTCACAGCAGTTCAACATGTTACATTTTCACAATATTTTGTAAAAAAAAAAATGTGCGAGTAATAAGAGTACGCCACTTTTGAGAGCTCTCCACACGCATGCCGTTCAAAATCTACAACTTCTGATTCCAACATTTTTTTGCAATTGCTTCCCAATGATGCCCAAGAAGTTACGAGACGGTCAATGACAATCCCTAGGATGAGTTTTTATTTGTAGCTAGGTGTTTTTTTTTTCTTTTTGAGAATTCAAGATGGCGGCCTATTCCAGTGGTCAGTCTAAAACTCCAGGGGTCGTTGTAGACTTAAGCTAGCAGCATGTGTGTGAAATTTAGTTAAAATTGCCAAAACAAAAGATGACTTGGCTGTCAGTCTTTGGAACCGACCCCTTTTCATCTGAGGAGGATAGGTCTCATGCAGAACAGGACTATGCAGATAACTACACTGACATTTCTCTTCTTTTTAATCGTGTGGTAAACAATGACTGTTCTCCTTTCCAGGAGGCCTTGTTGTACCTCATGCATGGAACACGGAGATATGTCTAAAAAATGAAATACTGTGATGCTTTTCAAGTATGTGATGTTAACCACAGTATGTAAACAGATTATTATAAGTAAGAGGTGTTCCTGTTACACAAATTGCACATCAAATCGCTTTGCCTTAAAAACATTTGCCAAATAAAAACATTGTTAGCCCTTAATTGTTTTAACCTTTATTACTTTTAATTAACTCTGTCCAAAAAGACTATTGCACCAGTACATCAAGAAATGCATTTTTTACTTTAAAATCTAAAACAAAATATACAAAGAAGTGCAAATTTGTGCTTGAAATAATAACAGTAACATTAAGTGTACTGAAATTTGACCTGTAACATAGCAAAACAACAAACTGTGCTTTGCAGTCCCTGCAGACTTGCAATAATTTTCAAGTAAAAAAAATGAACTTTTCAACTGCAGACTAGTGCAAGTGCTTGCATATATACTACTGTAGAAGACATTATTCCCAGAGTACATCTTTGAGTGCTGTCATTGCATCAGAGATCCCTGTAAGTCTTTGCATGTTGTGGCCAAAGTCATCAGCACGACATTTGGGGCAGAAGACAGAATTTTTCTGCCACTCTTCAATGCAGGTCCTGCAGCTGACAAGGCTTTGGCAGCAGGATGACACCATGGGCTCAACCACTGGACCTGCAAATTAAAAATTTGAAAGGTTTTTACGCAGACAAAAAAAATGTTAATGCTTCAATTAATTTTAGTGGAGATGCAATTCCTAGTTATTGATAAAATAGAGCTATTTGCACTTTTGTACAAACAGTATTTTATGTTGTAAGAAAAAAGCCTATTGAACCAGAGAGTATTAGGGCCACCAGAAAATATAATAATAATAATGATAATACATTTATGAGAAAAAAGTAGTAAAATTATGAGAAAAAAAATTATGACTATAGTTATAATTTCATAAATTCAGATTTTATGAGATTAAAGTGTTACATTTATGCTGCAGTAGTGTGTTTACTAAGAAAATAAATATAACTAACAACAAAAAGAGAACCAATATTGCGTTTCAGTTGGCTTTTGAGAGACATGTAGACATTAATCTGTGTTTCTTTTCTTTCCACGGTTGCTGTTCTTCTTGGTTTTAACCTCTTCTTAAAGAATCGATGACACAAATTACTATCACTATTACTTTATGTTTTAAATAATTAAAGCTTGAAGCCTACAATGAGAGTGAATGCTTTTTATTGGTATAGCTCATTTTAATTCTTTCAGAAATTACAAGGCAACCATTTCATTCACAGTATAATGTATGCATTTTTAGACAGATAGATATACAGTACTGCAGAAAGTAAAAAAAAAAGATTACCTCTGCAGACATTGCAAGCAAAGGCATGCTTAACAGCTGCTGCTTGGGCCTCACTCAGGGTTACTCTTCTGCGGTCAGAATTAGCCAACTCCAACAGCTCCTTGAGTGCAGTGGACACGTTTTGCAGTCCTTGGGCTGCCAGGACCACCTCCTCAATTTTATCCAAAACATCAGTCAGGCCAGTATCTTCTTTGCGACTACTTAAAAAGAAAAAAAAAAAAAATTACACAACATCCAAATTAAATCCTGCTTGTTCTCAATAACATTGTGTTAAAGCATTTAAATAAATGCTATATTTTCTCCTTATTAATCCCTGTCATAGTGATACAGCTTTTACTGATTCGCACAGATGTTTGGGCATACAGTTTTACGCCAGATGCTCTTCCTGACAAAACCCTGTATTTTACACCACTGGCACAGGGATACCCAGATTTGGGACACTTTGTGGTTACACAGTTAGGCAGCTGCTTGAAGGGTCTTGTTTAAAGACCCACATTGGATTGAGCTCATTGCACCCCCAGGCAAGTGAACCCAGGGAGTGTGTCATAAGGTGAACAACAACAACACTGTGTACCTAATGATGTCAGGTTCTGATATTTGTATGCATAACATTTCATATTGTTGAATGATAAATAAGTTGGTTATTATTGTTTACAGCTAAAAAGCATGATACATAATAGGTTCTGGTCCATCATTGATGCCTCAGTGTCCTCTTTTTGCTTGCTTGTAACTGTAGAAGGTCTTCTTCCTTCACAGCAAATATCTTCCTTGCGTGTTGCTTCCAAAACACAGAGCCTGTATTGAAATTCATTAGTTGTTTGGGACATGTTTATAGGGTAACTTTCTTAAATCCAAATTATTTCATGGGGTTCAAGTCATACATTATTGAAACCTGATTGTTTCAAGAAACAACAGAGCAACTACTACTCTTATGAACATGATATATGAATTCTAATTTGAAACATTCAGACAGTACTTACAAAGTAAGCTTAACTATCTTTTGTAATACATCATATATGTTATTGAAAATATTCAACTGTACCTCTGGTTGCGTCAGAGTTCAATATTCTATTTCCCTTAGTGAATCCTCTTGTTCGATGTCACTGTTGAGTTTGTCGGTGATGCCCATAACAGAAGCCTCAAATTCAGTAAAGCGCACTGTAAGCGTTTTCCTTGTTTCCAACTTGCCATCCATAAGTTCCGCAATGAAAATGCTCCTGAATATTAAAATGAAAAGAAACTCAAACTTATATTTTGGCAACCAAAAAAGTAGGGAGCAGACAAAACATGATTTCCATTTTGTTTAACCATTTGTTACACCGCCTGGATACATTAACCAAATATGCCTGTAATTGGATGACATAAAGAGGTTATTGCAGTGAAAGTTCATTCTTCTACAGACATATCAGTGTCCAAAAAGCTCACATTCGTAAATAAAGGTCTTATCGTTTGAAGTTTAGGCTTGTAAAATAACACGCTTATTTTGTATTATCTTGAACACAAAGTTGTTGTACAGTATGTCATAACACTACAATTCCATGTGAAAGTAATGTATTAAGTCCCCTTTGAAAAGTTTTGGCCGCTCTTGTCACTGCAGAGGATGTAGTAGCAGCCGTGGCGGTGCTTGGCGGGCGGTGGAAGGCAAAGCGTACCTGGGGGGGGGAGAAGCTGCTGCCGCACTAGATGCATTCCCCACATTGATGCTTTCTCCATGTACCTCGTAATGCCCCCTTCCTACGAGCTCTGAAGAGTTAAAGTGGCCAGTAATCTCAGGAAACAGCGCGACATTGCTGTCATTAGTGATGTACAGACTTGAACCGTGGACCTTTACAAATATAAATGACAACAACGTTATCCAACCAAAATGAGTCATGAGATAATATACGCACGTGCGATTATGCTGTAATTACGGTAGTATACTGCAATTTTAGGCAAAACAATATCACCTGAAGGATCCTGCTGATTTTTTCCGTGGTCATGTCGTCTCCTTTTAGCGTTAGGCGCTTCGATCCTCTAAATAGTACAAAACTTTCCATTTCTGAAAGGCTGGTATGGTCTGGCGGAAGTCAAGCAAGAAGCACGCAAAGACGACAAAACTTCCGGGTCACCCAAATTAAAAAAAAAAAAACTACTTCCGGATGTCCCAGACTTTTCAGTCGAAATTGCGAAAAAACGAAACTGAACGCTCGTTATTCCGTTTGCTCCATTTTCAATTTAAGACGCAAATCGGAAAACGAAAAGCTTAGTTCTTTGTTTTTTTCGTTTCTTTCATTTTTGATTTTGAGACGAAAAAATGAAAAATGATCGGTTTTTCATTTTTTCGTTTTGGATTTTAAATTGAAAAAACCAATGAACGAACGATACACTGATTCGGCTCCCCTTTGCATAATTAGTTTACGTGACAGAATGAAATGCTTTACACGTGTTGGTTTGTATGCATAAGTGTGCATTTGAACTGTATGTTGACAGGTTTGTGAGGACTCTTGGAGCCAGCAGGTATGTTTGTAACAGCTGAGTGTGTGGACAGGCCCCGCCCATTTTAGACTAACACTCACACATGATTGTAATGATTATAAACTTCCAGCATTTTGTTGCCTGTTGTTTTACAATTCTACCCTCCCTCCCCTGTAGTCATACTCCAACTTCTGTAACTTACCCTTTTCCCCTGTCTTTTGTGCCCCCCCCCGACATCCCTCTCTTTTCTTCCCCTTTTTTCTTTTCCGTCTGGTCCAACAAAAAGAAGGACATGAACATAATTAATACCATATATCTAATGGCCACTCTCTAATAGACGCTGGTCTACAATAAAAGCCAGGTCTAACATGTGTTAGTTGTAATAGACGCCGCTCCCCAATAGTGGCCGGGTGCCTTTAACTACAAATTACAAAAGGGGTTTAAATGAATATACACCTTGTGTGTCCGATGATATATAACCCCCGATTGTAACACTAGAATCTGTCTAATACAAGAGGCTCTCAGCTCATATGTGTTTGCTCAGCTGATGGACGGAACAAGTTAAAAAAAAAAAAAAAAAATCTACAACTTCTGATTCTAAGTAGGTTCACAATGATGCTCGAGAAGTTACAAGACGATCAGTGAAGATCCCTAGGGCAAGTTTTCATTTGTAGTTTGGACTAAAGGTGCTTTTTTTTTTAAATTCAAGATGGCGGCCTCTTCCCAAGTTCAACGGTCAATGAAAAATCTGTGATGGTTGTAGATCCCAGCTGGCGGCATGTTAGAGAGGTTGATGAAAATCAGAAGAACCAAAGAACCGTTTTCCCATATTGTGGAAAAGCGTGAAAATTGCCAAATCTCACACTTTGCTACAAAATGGCTGCCAAGTTGTGGTATAATTTCAAAAGTTCACCTGGATATCCCAGGTGAACACGTGTTTTGGTTTCGTTTCTGTATTTTTTTTTTTGGCTCCATAATTGATTTTGAGCCCATTTATCTTGCTCGCCGTGATGTCATCATCTTGGGGGGAGGTGGGGTTTGTTCACTCTGCCGAAAATTCATTTTCAACTTTCCCTGTGTGCCAATTTTTCTTACTTTTCGGTGAGATGGCGGTCAAATTTTGACTCAAAGGTGCAGAAATTTTTACAACTGCGAAAACAAGATGGTCCTTACAGTCAGGGAGTGCTGCTGCGAGCCATAATTAAAAAAGGAAGGGTGGCTTTAACAAGAGTAGTGGGCCGAGGGTCAAGTTTGCAGGTGGATGGTTTAGATTTATGAATCAAATCTAAATTTCGAGGTAGTAGGATACTAGAAGGAGGAAAAAAGAGATACAGGTTGAGGAATGTCAGGGAAAATAGTTACACTGGAGGTAGAACCAAGGTTTGATGATTCTTCAGAATTTTACTGTTAAAATAGGAAATAAGAGATTCACAAAAAGCATTACAGTAAAAGTGGGAAGGCAGAGAGTCAGGAGGCTGGGTAATGTGCTTTAATAGTGAGATCAGTCTTAGTTTCCTTCATTAATATTGAGTTATGTATAGAAGTGTTTGGATTCAGATTGTGCAACACAGTCCATATAGTGAAGCATATGAGATTTCTACATCTCCAAGTGAACAGTTAATCCAGATTTTCTGTGAAGTCGTTCGAGTTGTCGACCTTTAGCTTTCAAAAGCAGGTCGGGTGTTAACCAAGGTGTGGAGTTTTAGTGGAGGAAATGAATCTAAAATCTGATAATGTCCAGAGTTATACAGAGTAACAAGCTGTCAAGCGTCAAGAGAGAGAATGAAAAGACCACAACTATTTACAAACTGATCAGTAGCAGTAAAGTCATTCAGAAAAGCTTTATTTGGGAAGACGGTAAACTATTACAGTAATAGAACGTGTTGGTCCTGATAGCTGGCAGTCACTGGACTAGAGCTGAAAACAGGAGCAGATATGAATGAGACTGTCAGAGTCTCACCTCCGCCGCGACCATGGCAACGGGGCTGACAGGTGTATACAAATCCCACGGGTGAGGATTCATTAAGCTGGGAAAAGTCATGTGATTGTTGCCATGTTTTAGCACAGAAAGCATAGAAGTTGAGCTTGTGGTCAGCTATGAGGTCCTAAAGGAGATGCCCCTTGCTTCCGAGAGAGCGGATGTTAAGCAGCCCGAAGGTGGTGGTGTTAGCTGGCTAACACACTCTGGTCGGCAGTCCGATGTTTTTTTTCGTCGAGAGTGGCGGCGAGAGTTGGACCAGAAGGATATGATTGTTGTAGGTGTGTGATGATGATGATGATGAAACTTAGCGATATGAATCACACCAGCGTTCACTCAACCAAAAGTCAGGAAGTGAATCACCATAGAGAACATCAGAAGAATCTGGCAATTGATCCATCTAAAATGAGTAATTAGGTGCAGTTGTGAGTGCACTTCATGCCACATTTTAAAGTGAAACAGAATTTAACAACTGTATGGAAAATTTGTTGACATATTAGTTGGTCCTGAGGTGTTAATATAACTTTTTAGTGTAGAAAGGTATACCAGAATGCTTTTAGTTTTTCTGAACTTAGAAACAGCCTCATCCTAAACCTAAATCAACAATGCTATCGTTTGAGGTACAGGAAGAGGAAGGAGAACCTGGCACGCAATGAGTCTGAGAAAAATTATGCCAAACTGTGGTTATTTTTTTGCTGGTATAAGTCTTGCATAATATTTGGAATAAAACATTTAAAAAAGCCAAAATGTTCTTGTGTTTCTTCTTCTGATCAAACTTTGAATATGTTAAACAATCGAGATCTGAAGCAGAATCGTCAGTAACTGGATAGTGAACATGAGAAATCCCCTGGAAAAAAGAGACCTAAATGTAAATTAAAAACAAAAGAAAAGAGAAGAACAATATTCTTAATTGAATTAATACTGGTGCTGGAATGCAAGGTCCTGGCATGACTTTTGCAGAGCAATGGAGAGTTGATTTTGAATCATATTCTGCCAATACCTGTATTCTAGAACCTGCATTTTTTAACTGTGCTTGGACCATCATCCCCCAACTGCTCTGTGAAGGGCATCACACTGTTTGTTGCCGCAGAAGAGTCCTGACACGTTTCTATCTGGAAATAAAAAGTAAGAATAAATGAAGAACTGGAAAAAGCTGTCATTTCTTTCTCATTCTACTTCATCAGACTCTAAAATGATGATTGGTGAATGACTTGGAAATTAAAAATGAAAATATATAGTAATGATGAGTTGAGTGGATGCGCTTTGTACATCTTTTATCCATGTGTCCTTTCACGGCCCATGGATCTCAAAGGGAAAAACGGATATGATTGATGCGAACAACGGATTCAAGGAAGAATGGGCCAAATAATTTGTCTTCATTGCCAATGTGCAAGGATTTGTTACATGTTTTCTTTGTAAAGAGAATTTAGTTATTTGGACAGATATTTCCAGGAAAGACATGCTAAATTTGCAGCCAACCATCCAGTTGGGATTGAGAGAAAAAGTTTGATTGCAGTACTTCTGGAAAAAGACACAAAAAGTGGATTGCATCTCCGAGCTCTACTACTGCTGCACGTTTTGTTGCAACCATAGAGATAAGAGTGGAAAACTGTTCACAGATGGGGATTGCATGAAGAATTCATTTATCAAAATATCAGAGCACCTATTTTCATATTATAAAAACAAAACTGACATAATACAGCAAATAAAGAGTCTCTCTGCAAAGACAGTGAGGGAAAGGGCCATTAAAATGACAAGAGACATCATCGATCAGCAAATCAAGGACATTTATTCAGCTCCATTCTACTCAATATACCTGTGATGAGTTGTGTGATGTGATCAATATTGAACAGACAGTGCTGTTATGCAGGTATGTGGACTGTGATGGGCTGCAAGAAGAAATGAAAAAATTCGTTTTTTTTCCCAATAGCTTTTGGCTTATTTCTTGAAACAGATATTGCATTTTCAAAACCATCTGGACATTTTTCCAAAAATGTTGGCATTTGTTCATAACAGATTCAATGTTTTTCATGCACTTCATTGGATTTCATATGCTTTAGTGTTTGATTGCTAACAATAAATTACAAAACCCAACAAAGAACAGTTCTTTAAATGAATGAGTCACTTCCCTTACATCCATGAATAACAGAATATTACTGTTTATAACTTGAATGGCCTTCAACAGTAGCTGCATTTCCGTAATTGCTGTAATTGAATATCAGGTGAAACTAGATCCGAAAGCTGAACTTTTAAACATAGTAAATTACTCTCTTCAGACAGGTGTCTTCCCCTCTGCCTTTAACACGGCCGTGGTGAAGCATTTTCTGAATGGGAGTAATTTAGAACACCTTTGATAACTAACGACCAATATCCAACTAACCATTTCACAGTAAAATAATAGAAAACATTTCTTTTGCAACTAAATGATTTTTTAAAATAGGAACAATATCCATGAAAAGTATCGATCTGGTTTTAGGACAAACCACAGTACGGAGACAGCACTTGTTAAAATGGTAAATTATATTAGTTCCAACCTGGACTCTCAGAAACTCTGAAATGCAAAATGAGCCAGCAATCCAGACATTGGGTGCTCCTATTATGTTATGTATTTTGGTTGTAGGGAAGCTTACTATTGCATTGCACACTTCAGGGGAGCCAGATGTGTTCTCTTCTTTCTTTTCAGGTTGGGCACAGTTGGACTGGGAAGACAACTTACTAACTCCAGTTTACCCTCAAAGGCTAGAGGAAGGTTTTGGCTGATATTGTCATCAAGTAGCTTCCTCTTTTTGGCTGGGGACAAAAGGTCTTCTGAACCTCTTTTTCTCTTCAGAAGAGGCTTGTTGTTGGAAGGCCAATATACATATTGATGATGACATCATCAATATGTATATTGATGATGACATCATCAATATGTATACAGGGTAAGATCTAGCCAGCCACTGTTGGGGGTTCAGACAGACTGACAGACACACAGAAACAGACACAAACAGACAGACACACACAGATAGAAAGACAGACGTGACACACACACATACATACACACTCTGGTGTTTGCGGACAAGGCTGGGTTCAAATATCACTGAAATATCATTAGCCAGTGGGCCGTGTGCCAGCCTGGAGTCAGTATGTGTGCGGAGATTATGGAGAATGGTGTTATCTACCAACCTCCCCACTCTTGGCCCATACTTTATTGAGAAGCTCCTGACGTTCTTGAATTGTCTCTATTCAAATTTTGTTCCTGACAATGAGAGTTTTTGCGGTGCCTCACTTGCCACAGTTTGTCGTTGTGTGGGATGATGTGAACTTCCAGTATGGCCCACAGAACAAAAACTGGTTCCTCAGACATTCTAGAATTCTGAATGTGTTCCTACCACCATACTCACTGTTCCTCAACCCATATAAAGGAGTTTTTTTCAGCTTGCAGGTGGAAGGTCTACAAATTTCAGGCCCAGGATCATAGAATCTTTGTCCAAGCAATGGATGCTGCTGGTGAAGAGATCACAAAAGAACAGTGCAGTGCTTTGTTGCGCCGTGCACGTTGTTTCCTTTGTTGTTGCACTACAAGGGAGGGTCTTCAATGTGATGTCGATGAGAACCTGTGGCCAGACAGAAGGTGGCGGGAGGAGGGTCTGTATATCTGAATGAGACAGGGATTTGCTTTTGAAACAGGAGTTCACTGCTTTGGGAGAGAGATGACATTTTGCTGCTGATCCAGAGGGTTTTGCTGAACCATTTAGACTGTTTTGGCAAAAGCGCAGAGAGTTTTGAGAATGTCATTTCTGATTCAAGAAATGAGCCAAAGCGATATAAAAAACTGTAACACTACTAAAAGGCCAAAACTCATATTTTCATGGAAGTTAAACTTAAAATACCAAATACTGTATCGTACAGCAGAGTGGTCATGTGCTGTGTCATGTTGTCATTCGTGCTGCTTAAAACATAAACTTTGAATCATTATTGCTGATTAGGTACTTAAAGGCTACTTAGTCATTTTGATAGTAGACTCATATAGTAAATGGTGTATATTTTTATAGCTCTAGTTACAGTCTCATTCACACACATACACTCACTGATGGCAACTCCGCTTCTGAACACTGGCGCCAACATATAACAGGCAGGAGGAGCAAACCCTTTACATCAGATTTACACCCTTTCTGGGGACCCAGGATTTTCTTTGGATCATCTGGATAATCTGCCTTCTTCACAGAGCATTAGTGAGAAAACCGTGGTCGCAGGGAGAACGCTGACAACAGGGATTGAGGTTAGTTTTGTTGATAATGTTGCTGTTAAAATGTGAACATGAACAGCAAACATTTAGACACTTTTTTCTAAGGACCTAAAAGTCAAGTTATGCAGATGACACTCAGCTTTACAGTTGTGCTCATAAGTTTACGTACCCAGGGAGACATTATGAATTCTGGGCTATTTCTTTCTTTCTTTCTGTCTGTCTGTTTGTTCCTCCCTCCCTCTCTCTCTCTCTCTCTGTCTCTCTCACTCTCTCTATCTATCTATCTATCTATCTGTCTGTCCATCCATCCATCCATCCATCCATCCATCCATCCATCCGTCTCTGCCCCAAGAAACTGCACTCCACATTGCTCCTGGGGGTTACA
>BSAI01000185.1:1337188-1372751 GCA_036245035.1 Adrianichthys oophorus | reverse complement strand
TGCCCCCGCGACCCGGTCCCGGATAAGCGGAAGAAAATGGATGGATGTATGGATGGATTTTCTTTCTGAAGACAAACTGTTTTTATTGACTTATTAAAATGTTTACATTTTGTTTTCTCTATGTTTGGCAACATTTAATGAACACTAAATCATGTTTTATAGAAGGCCTTTAGATGCATTAAAGTAGGTTGTTATGATTACTCTAAAAATAGCCAGTATTATCTTTGGTATTTGGCAAAAATAAAAATCCAAACACATGTGAGTTTGCTGCTTGTAATTATGTCATCAATGTATCAGCATTACAAAATTCTCTGTTTTGTGGTTCTATTAAAAGCAACAACTTTTTTGCAGAGTCCTTACAGTCATTAGGAACCACAAAAATGCTGTTCCCCTGTTCTTTAGGAATAACACAAAAATACTGTGATCTGATTAGCAGAACTTGGTGTTAAGCAACAAGGATAATAAAAAGTTCAAATAAGCAACAGATTTCTGTTAAAATCTAGAAACATAGCAAACAACAATCTCTGATCTTTGATATAGCTGCTGAGGTTCAGCATTCAAGTTTTATGCCAATTAGATTTGCTTGTTTTTTGATAGGTCAAATGAAGACAATTGTGTTAATATTTCTCACAGAGATGCAGAACTTTCAACAGTGGGCAAAATTTGTACCTTTTTATTGCTGTCCTTGCGAGGTGTTGTAGCTGAGCTCTAACAGTTCTCTTGAAAACACTTGTACTCCATTAGCTGTTCAGAGGCAGCACAGCAGTCTGGAACAGCTCTATTTAAAGAAGCTGTCTGCTGAGCGTGTCTGCTGGCCTGCTGATTGATCGGGAGCAGTGAGAGAAAGGACCCAAGCAGGGGGTTTTGAGGCTCTGCCTTTCGTGAGCTTGGCAGTTCGGGGCAAAAAGGAAAACTGGGAAAGGGTCTATTAAACAGCAGCCGAGGGAGTGCCTGCATGTAATGGCTATTGAACAGACCACTCCAAAGGAGTGGTAATAAAAGACGAGTGCAATTACACACTCCTCTGTGCTTTACACAGTAAGGCCATTGTGCTCTGAGCTCTCCACCTCTCATGACAAAGGTAACCAATCAAGGGGGGCTGGGCTGAAAAAATGGCAGAGCACTGAAGTAATTACAGAACAATTACAAACTGATGTGCAGAAAAACAAAAATAAATCAAATAAAACAAGTTGAACATTTATTGCTATTTGAAAGAAGACATCTCAATTTGCAAGCAGTACAAAAAAGTTTAAATAAATAAATAAAAAATACTGAAATGCTAAACACTGTTTAAAATGTATCAGCTTTAAAATATCATCTTAGAGAACAAAAGAGAACAAAAAACCCACCACACTTTCTTAGCTTTGACATCTTTGCAAGTAGAGCTGTCAAATTGTCAAGTTAATCGCGATTAATTAATTACAGACATTTAAGTGAGTTTTTTCTTTTGTATGGCGTTAATGTCTTTCTTCCGTGTAGTTTGTTCAGGTCTGAAAATGGGAAAATGCAAACCTGGAACAAGGGCATTACCCAGCTTGTACCATGGTCATTTACAGAAAAACTGAATAGGAAATATACTTTTAAGTTTAAATAGGTTTTCACAAAAATTTGACTATTTAAAACGTAGTGCGTTGCATCGTCATGGTAACAGGTCCAGCACACGCACAGACTGCGCTCTGCTCCCCCTGAGGAAAGTGATGCAGTGACTGTAGACCGGGTAAGTGAGCTGCAGTTCGCATTTTCGTGGTCACAGAAAAACAAACAAAGCATCATTTCAGAGGGAACGTTCACCTCTTTCCGCAAATTTTTTTTCCAGATGGTGAATATGGCATAATGGTTTCCCCTTTTTGCTGAATGAGCCACCAACGAATTTAAAAAACTAAATAAATAAAAATCAGCGCAGGACTCTCCGACGAGGAAGCCTGAGACAAGCAGTTTAACGAAAAAAAAAAATACAAATCTTATACAAAGGCCACTGTTAAAAACACAAAAATACAACACATCTGGTCACACCAGAACCTGTACCAAGTCCTCTGTAACTCATATGGGCATCCTTCCACCCACATCACGCCAATCTGCCACGTGGACAGCAGACAGTCAGCTGAGCTACAGCGGGAGATTAATTCTGCCTCGACTCATGGTAGCAGCTATGCCCAAACAGTGATGCACATTAAACTCAGTGGCGCCAAATCAACGGCACCAGGTACCACATAAGGCAGTGGCCCCAAAAAAAACAATGACAAATACAATTACAGTGGCTTGGAAAAGTATTCATACCCCTTCTCCACATTTTCCCACAATATGACCACAAACATAAAGATATTTTATTGGAATTTTATGTGAAAGACCAACACAAAGTGACACACACTTTTGAAGTGGAAAGAAAATATACAAGTGTTCAATTTTTTTACAAACAAATAAAAAACTGAAAAGTGCAGTGTGTAAAAGTATTCAACCCCTTTTCTCTGATTGCATCCAATTGCCTTCAGAAGTTGTTTGATTGGTGACTGATCAAATGTTGACTTCATGACTTCATAGAGTCCAACTGTGTGTCATTTCATCTCAGTACACAAATCCAGCTGTTTTGTGACAGTCTCTGTGGTTTGTCAAGAGAAAGTTGGGGAGAAAACAGCATCATGAAGTGTAAGGAACACACCAGACAGGTCAGGGAGAAAGTTGTGGAGAAATTGAAAGCAGAGTTAGATAGAAAAAGATTTCCCAAACTTTGAACATCCACAAACCACTGTCCATCATCCACAAATGGAAAGAGTATGACACAACTGCAAACCTACCTAGACATGGTCGTCCACCTAAACTAACAGACCGAACAAGGAGAGCACTGATCAGAGATGCAGCCAGGAGGCCCATGGTGACTCTGGATGAACTGCAGAGATCTACAGCTCAGGTGGAGGAATCTGTCCATAGGACAGGTGTTCTGGTCAGACGAGACCAAAATGGAAAACTTTTTGGCCCATAATTTTCTTTCCACTTCAAAAGTGTGAGCCACTTTGTGTTGGTCTTTCACATAAAATTCCAATAACATATATTTATGTTTGTGGTCATAATGTGAAAAAAGGTGGAGAAATTCAAGGGGTGTGAATACTTTTGCAAGCCACTATATGTCTGTACTTTGCCTTGTGATGTTGTCTTCACCTCAGTTTTCCATGCCTTTTCTCCACTTTTTGGAAATGTGGATATAATAAGACTCAAAGACCAGTTATTGTTGGAAACTAACTTTGTTTAACTTGCACAACATCTCCAACTTGATGATCACATCAGGATGTTTGCCACTTGTGTCTAGGCTGAAGGGTGAGGAGGTATTCAGTTTTACTAGCAAATGAATTTTGTGTCCAAAACTCATTTGCTAGGACGTACTTGCACTCGCCTCCACTGACATTTGAGAATGTCCTTTTGACTGAAGTCGCCAGCTGGAGAAAGAACACTTGTTTTCTGGGTAACAAGCATTACAAGCATAGCAGGTGCTACCAGCAGTGTTGAAGAAGGATCAGATGATATTACAATCATCATATTAGTGATCTAGCATTGATCTAGCATTGATTGTGGCGCACTCTTTTTGACATCAAGTTGACACTGTCCATCTGCTGCGACAGCTCTCAAATAAGCCACCTCTCCTATGGCCCAAGAAAAGGCATCTGATAACTAACACAGCAGAGTAAAGGAACTGTTTGATGAAACACCAAGCAGTCAAGCATAGGGGTTCAAGGGTGCTCAAATCCTGCAGTGTGTTTCTATTTTTTCTCGTACTTTATTTTTTTTGGGGGGAAGTTCTGAGTCCCAATCATGTACATCAGCAGAAAGTTACTGTAGTATGTCCCCCCTTTGATGGTGAGAGGAGTTATCAAGCCAAGGGGCTCAAAGAATGGAGGTGTCAAATAAGCGTATTAATCGCAATTAATTAAATACTGACAATTTAATGCATTATTTTTTTAATGAATCTAATTTTCAATCTCTAGTTACTCTTTATTATTTAGCTATAATGCCTGACAAGATGTTTGTTTTCATAAATTAAACAATGGAGGCCTGATCACATTGAACTGTCCCTTCCATAAAGTCCATTCATTTCTAATAATGTATACCTCGAAGGGCATAATCCTGTGTAAACTATGGTCACGCACAAAAATAAACATTAAATGAATTATTAGTACTTTAATCTTGCTATACTTTTAAGCTAAAATAATTTTTCACAAAAAGTGGACTATGTGATATGTGGTACACATGTTGTCATGGTAACAGCTACAGCACCTGCATTGATTTCACTTTGCTGCTCTTTTAAACACCATGATTAAATAAAGCAATCTTTTCAGAGGGAAAGGAAACTAAAAAAAAACATGTCTTTTCTACTGTTCTACTGTTGTCACAATCTGTGGAATTGGATATGGCAACACACTGTCTCTTATCAATCCCCCAACCATTTACTTGCATACATTCTTAGCAATAAATTAAGAGCCACTTTTGAAACCGTTGCTCCACTAAAATCTTAAACGATAAGAATCAAACCCACACCCCCTTGGAGAACTGAGGAAATTAAACAGCTAAAGAGACAATGCTCAGCTACAGTAGAAAAAACACAAACTCAAAATAAACTTTCAGCTATTCCAAGACCAACTAAAACGATAGAACCAGACTGTAAAACAGACTAGAAATTCATTCTTTGCAAACATAATCTCTGAAAGTAAAAATAACCCCAGAGACCACCTCACCACAATTGAATCTTTAATTAACTCTGAAGTGAGTGCAAATACAATGCCAGCTACTGACTCATTGTGTTAGGACTTTGCAAACCAATTCGGGAGCAATTCTGTCTAATCTAGAATCTTAAATGAACAAAAAAAATCTATTAAAAAAAGATGGCTTGATTTTACCAGAAAAAGCACGGCACAGTTTTGAGCTGGTTGACGCCCACAAGGCTTTTCTCCCATATGAATCCAACGACCAGTTTTTTAGATCCAATTCCCACATCACTTTTTAAATCAGATTTAAATATCAGGAACTACTCTCATTCCTCTTTCTTCAAAACTGCACGGGTGAAACTAAAGAAAACCAATGCAGACCCTACGTTTTTGAATCACCAAAGGTCAGTGTGCAACTTGCCTTTGTTTTTGTGTTTACATTAAATTAAATATGGTGTGCCTCAAGATTCCGTCCATGGCCCCTTGTTTTTTAACATCTATATTCTTTCTCCAGGGAATGTCATCAGAAGTCACAAGATCAGCTTTCATAGCCATGCGGATGACACCCTGCTGTACACACAGTAGCTTCCTGATGACACAAAGCCAATAGAAGTACTTTTCAACTGTATTTTACTTGTTAAATCAAGGAGAGGAAATATTTTTGCAGCTCAATCAGGAAACCTGACATTTTAGGTATTGGTCCTGAAGCATAGAGAGAGAGAGATAAAGTGTTTTTGAAACTAATAGAATTTTCAGAAGTGCTGTTTTATTTTACCGTTGCCTCAGAAACCACCAGCACATGTCATTTTGTCCCATTAATTCAAGTCTATTGTTTACCAGATTGATAGGAATCAACATATGAGTAGTCTTGGACCTTAAAGGTAGAACAACTATTAGTGTAGCATTCACAAGTGTGTATGTTACAGCTTCACCAATTTATTCAGATGATGGAATGGAAGTGGAGATGAACTCTCTGAAAATGCTGCCAGAAACCTTCTGACTCTGTTTGCCTCTCTGTAGCTGACTGATCAGCATCTGCATACAGTGTCACAGAGACTTGGGGAGCTTTCATCATAATGAGAGATAACAATTTATGATTAGACATTGTAATCTTCCAACTCTTCAACACCCTCACCCCCCACCCCCACTGCTTTTATCTTAATTGTGTAAGCCTCAAACTACAGAAGAATCAGAAGAGATAAACATGTTCGGTTCAAACTGAAATACCATGGCAGCGAATTGGAGCTTCTAATTACTTATTCAGCAATGACAGAGAAGCAATGAGAAACAGGGGAAGGATGGAGGGAAGAAAGCTTTTGGTGTATCGCTTAGAGTGTGCTCTAATTAAAACCAGAATTAATCTTTTGGACGTTCAAGCTTGCAAAGAGGGAGACCTCTTCCACACAGTATGTCCCCCAGTGAGGAGCAGAAGCCACTGAAAGGTAATTACTGTTATCTGCTGGCTGTTTTATTAACATATGTCCTCAAAGAAAGAAAGAGCTTAACTTAGCCACTGCTCTGACTGATCCATTTGATATAAGCAGCGGGGAAAATGATTAAAAATGGAAAATATGCCCCCATTTCTATTTTTTAATAAGAAAAAAATGGACAGGAGCTGTCTTTTTTCTTTTCAAAGTCTCTTTTTGGCGCTGATATTTCCTCAGATATTGAGGCAGATAAGAAAAAAGAAGGCAGAGGAGCAGAAAAACAGGAAGAAAAGACAGACACTGGTGGCAGAAAGGAATCATGCACCAGAAGAATTTTCAACTGAAGTGCTTAGTAGAGAGGTAGGGAGAAAGCGTGCATGCCGACAGCCTGTAATTACATGTCAATCATCTGCCCACAGGCTACTGGAGGGATTAACTAAGCGAAGAAATGGCAGGAGAAATTCAATTAAAAAACAAATTAATAAGAGGGCAATTTTCCCCCCTCGGACTGGAAGAGTCACCTGAAGGGTGGTATCAGAACTGCATGTGCCAATCAATTATTAGTAAGCAGAATGTGATCACAATGTGATTGGTTGGGAAGCATGGAAGAGGGGACCTATAAAATATGATGAATATGATGAAACATTATGATAGCCTAATTTGTACCTTGCAACTATGCTGAGGTTGGGAATTTTCTTTTTTGGGTATGCTGTGCAGGGCAGCACAGAGGAAGCTAAGAGGATATTTTGACTGACCTAATACTTTAGCTAATTTAGTGCAAACCTAACGGTGAATTGTAAAAAATTCCCAACCAGGTTTACAACACTTTACAACTGATTTTTGTTGAGGTCTTCTGGTTCCACCGAGCAAATCTAGGATAACTGTAGTTCACCACTACAGCCAAGGTCCTTTAGAAGATTTGCAGATTTTTGTTTTTGGCAATATACATCAAAAATCAGCTGTGTTTAACAACTGCTTCTGAATGCCCCCAAAAAAGAACAGCAAAAACCCGATGTAAAACAGTTAGCTACATGATTATGAAGTTAGATTTGTTGCTGAAGTCTTGTCAGTCTGTAAAATAGTTTTGTACTGCAGCTTGGTGCTCCCCTCTTGTCCCCCCTTGTCTCTAATTGTTCTATACATATTTAAGCTGATGATACTGTTATTTACAATTCAAACTCTGATCTTTCAGTTGTAAAAAACTGTTGCAGCTTGACTTTCTTTTGGTCCAAAAATGGCTTTATGAGAATCATTTTACTTTAAACATAAACAAATATTGTTTTAAACTCTTCGGTACACACCATAGATTACAAAATCCTTTAAGTTTTTTTTTTTTGGTGATAGATCCAAGACTGATTCTATCAAGTATGTTGGCCTTTGGCTTGACCCTGAACTAAATTTCCAACTGCACATCGATTATATTATCAAGAGAACATATGCAACTTAAAGCCCTTTAACTGGTTTACCTTGGAAATCAGGAAAAGAATAATTACTCAATTAGTTTTCCCCATTATTGACTACTCTGACACAATTTATCAGAAAACTTATAATTCCTATCTTAAACCACTTAATGTTCTTTTCAACTCTCTTTGTAGATTTACTCTTAAATGTCCATTTCAAACTCTCCATTATGTCCTATATGAAAAACTCCATTGGCTACATCCATCAAAGAGGCATGAATTTCATTGGACTCCATAAATCTTTAATTTTTTTCTTTTTTTTTTACTGTCCACAGTACCTCAAACAATATTTAAATTTCGTAACATCTTCTTATTTACTGAGAAGTACTTATTGTCTCACTCCCTCAGTCCCACAAATCTACAAAGAGGTTGGTCGCAGGTTATTCCAATACAAAGGTCCTTCTGACCGGAACAAGTTACCCATGTCTTTAAGATCTTTGACATCTTTGGTCTATTTAAGTCATCTTTATTTGTTTACCTTAAAACTCCTTGCCAATGTATTTAGTTCTATTAATATTTTTGAGTGTTTTATTCTCCATTCTTTTCTTTTCTTTGTTTTCTTTTTATATGAATACCACTGTAATCATGCTATTATGTTACATGCATTGGATTCATTTGGATTCAAAAGTTTAAATCTGCACTGTTTATCTATCCTTGTTTTAAATTCACTTCTTTTTAACTTTCTTTAAATCTTATTTTAATGATCACACCTTTGATATTTCTTTTGATTGTTTTTTTTTCTTTCATGTTTTAAGTGAAGCACTTTGAATTGTCTTTTAAATGAAATGTGCGAAACAAATGAACTTGCCTTGCCTTATGTTGAATGTTAAATTGAATTTCAGATGCAACCTGTCAGACTCTCATCAAGGTAGGGCTTACCACCTCCCTAAATTTGCTTAATCCTCCAACTTCCTACTTGAGATCTGTCTATGGGACAGAGTGTAAATCCTAACGCAGAGGATGGAAGAACTTTCCTCTTCTCAGCTCCAAACATGTCTGCTGTACAAACCAAACATCTTTCTTGTCTTTTACGCATCAGATTGTGAAGGAGCATTTTTAAGCATACTGTAGTTAACAGTGGGTCCAGGATGCAGATATTGGTACACATACATATTTCTACAGGGGAACAAAAACTAGTGTAATTGTTTGAACAAGTCTTGTTAGTCTTTGTGATGAAGATTTTCCCTTTAACGCCAAAGTGGATGCTAACAACTGGGTGCTGACTTCAGCTGCATCTGAATGTTTCAATGTAATGGATAAATAAGGCAAAATAAAATGGCACAACTGTCGTAAAACTTGTATTTTCTAAATCTAATATCTAATATCACCTGCATGTGTTTAACAATGAATTCAGTCGTCACATATTATTCCACAGAGCAGCTTCTGCTACGTGAGAACAACTGGCTCCATAAATCTGTATGTCGAGGAAGACTCCTGGTTTTGTCTGTAAACAGCAGCTTTATTTTACTTTGAAGTCAAATACTCTGCTTTGGTTCTTTTCTGCCCAAAAGAAACTTTCTTAACGCGTTTTGTTTTTTGTTAGTTTGGGCTACTAACTTAGCAGTTAGCCGCTTTAAGTCACCTCGCAATTTCTACTTTGTCACACACATTGACACTTTTGGAGGACAGAGAAAATTTGACCCTCTCTCTCTCAGCCTGAGGATCGATGACTAAAACTTCTGTTTTGTCTTGAATGAGCTGCAGAAAGTTCTCTCCCATCCATCTTTGTAAATCTAAAATGCAGTTAAAAAGGTCATCCATGGGTCTCATGGAGACACAGCAACATATAGTTGACTATCATCTGTCTACCTATGAAAGCTTATGCCATGTCTCCTGATGACATCACCAAGTGGAAGCATGTACAGGTTAAAAAGTGTAGGACCCAGGACTCTACCCCTTTGGGGACCCCCACTTCTCTTGGTCATCCCTCCGCTAGGTGGGGGTGGTTGACCCCTGCCATGCTCTCTTCTGGATCTCCGCAACTGCCTGGAACTTTGGGGCGGGTGTCCCTTGGGGAGCCCTGGCTCATACCCGGGGCTGGGGTGGGGGGATGCTCAGAACTCCTGGGTGGTGGTGGGTGGCTTGTCTGGGGTGGTGGGGCTCTTGAGGGTGGGGCCCCACGATGGCCCCCTGGCGCGGTGGGAGGGCTGCTCTTCTGGCTGGGCTGGGGCTTGCACTCTGTGCTTCCGTAACTCACCACTCTTGGGTTTTCGGGGCCCGTGTCGCGGGCCTGCGGGCCCTGATCTGGGTGCTTGGCCGGACTGCCGGGCGGGTGGATCTCCTCAATTGGCCCGGGTGCGGACCTTGGTCGCTGCTGCTGCCTCGGCGGGGTCTTGGTGTGGGGATGGCTGTGAGTTCTCCCTACTTTTTTTTTACATTCCATCATCCACTTCAGCTTAACATAAACATTCATCTGAGCACAGGCGTCAGCTCACCTGTGCATCTTCAAATGGTTTACGTGACAGAATGTAATGCTTTACATGTGTTGGTTTTCTTTTTCTGTCCAGTCCAACAAAAAGAACACAAACAAAAGTAAAATAAATAAAGTTTAGTTTAAGTTACAAAAGGGGCTTACACGAATATACACCTTTTGTGTCCGATGATTTATAACCCCTGATTGTAACAGTAAAATCTGTCGAACACAAGAGGCTCTCTGCTCATATCTGTTTGCTCAGCTGTTGGACAGGACAAGTAAAAAAAAAAAAAGTGTAGGACCCAGGATAGAGCCTTGAGGCACCCCACATTTCAGTGTGTGCCTCCCAGATGAGGAATTGTTCATATTAAAAATAAAATCTCTATCTGCAAGGTAGGATTCGAATCAGTTAAAAGCTGTTTCAGTGATTCCAACCATAAAACCCCCTTTTTTAGTTCTTTTTTTTTGCTTGTGTTTGTGCCTGGTGCAGTTCTTTAAATGATCAGGGTTGTTTTTTACCTCCATATTTGAGAATTTAAAAATATATGGAATTAATAACTAATTTGTTTGAAATCAAATCAATCTTTATTCATAAAGCACTTTTTATATATCACATAACACAAACTGCTGAACATCAAAACAAAACAATTATAAAAACAAGCACAACAATATAGGAACAAAGCCCCCACCCCACCCAAAACCCCTTCAACTGAGGGAAATAAACATTTGGAAAGAGCCTGAGCACACAAAAGGTTTGTTGGTGGAAACGCTAATAGTTGGGACCTCCCTCTCTGTGGACAGCTGCATAGCCATCCAAGTGCAGCATCGCAGGTGGGTGGGACCCAGCAACACCCCAGCACGGCGGCGATGCAGGTCCCCATCTAGAGCTACAGCAGCTGAGGTAGTACTGAATAACAAAGTATAGCTTTAGGCCACAATAGTTTAAAATAAACTCATTTTGACACACAAATGCCTTTTTTTGTTGTCAATTTTCTTTTAATAATCGTTTCTTTTAATCAAGAGATGAATAAAGGGGCAGACTTTTCCAACCTGCTATTCTGTGATTGTGGTTCACAGTAGAAGTTCCTACTTAAACCTCATGTTTTCTAAAAGTAATAATTCTGTTAGAGTTTATCTGAAAATTATAGTTATTGAGAGGCAATAACGTTTACCCTCTAGACATTTATTAAGTGGGTCAGATTTTCACTTCAATACTCTGTTTAGTTCACTGAGTTCTTTAGTTCCCTGAAGACACACAGGATACTTGATGAGACGTCACTAGCAGAAATTACAGCTGTGTGACAGCATGGTTTTCACTTTGTAATTTATGTCCCATCTGCATACATGTGGAAAACTGTCAGAAACCTGACCTAGGAATTGTGTCCTGAACTAGAGTGTTTATGGAAATTGCTTAGTGTCAACATTCGCCTGATGTCAAATGCAGGTGCATCAAATGTCACTGGGACCAAAATGTCAGAAAAGATTCAAAGGAAACTCCATGTCTGATTAAGTGCTGCACACGGCTTTTAATGAGTTTCCTGCAGTCTGGAAAATAACACCTTACGAAGACCAAAGGGCTGCAGATGAAGGCTGGTAATATTCTGTACAGTTCCTAATGCATACACTAAATGACATGGAATTAATTGAACTGCAGAACATATAATTTTAAAAGCAGCCTGCAGCTTATCTAAGAGGACACCACAATAAGCTCAGCCCTTCCATTTGGAAGAGTGGAAAATTACAGGTTTTCAGCACATACATTGCAGTGAAGGGACTCAATTAGAGCGCTGTGTGTGGTTTCTCTCTTTATGCTCTGCTCTCAGCAGAACTGGGGGTTTCACTCACTTCTCTTTATTCTAGCATATTTTCATGCTGAGCTAATGTTGCTAACTTTGTCAGTTGAACTTGACATTACATTTGATTTTCAACACAGGCTTTGCAAAAAAAATTGTTATGCAACTTATGCACAAAAAGACAAATAGAATCTTGTTGAGAAGTTTCTATATCCTTCCATGCCGCAGCACAATTGGGCTTTTGAGAGAATAGTCAAAAGACTTCCCCTTGATCTATATTTGCAACAAAACACACCCAGACTTGCACACACGTCTGGCCAGTAATAAATGAATGAGTCTTCTCTTAATCCTTGACTCTCCCTTTAGCAATGCTGCAAGAAAAACTCAAAATGAAGTTCACAATGCTGCAGAACAGTTTGCCTACAGCCACAAAAGTCCTTCTCATTTACAAAATAGGGACATGACATTCAAATATTTCTGACATATGAACCACGAAGAGGCCACCACGTTGGCTCAGTGTAAGGTGATCTCAAGGCATATATCTCAGGAGCCAGTGCCCTCAGAGGTGATGACAGCTGGACAGTTTGGATTGGAACGCTTGGGCATCATAGAGGAAAACGTGCACGTGTCATGCTGAGACTTTCCACATTTAAACTATTTTTTTGTAGCTTCAACTGAACCCTGGCTGACGTTTCCTGTGATGCTTTGATGCACAAACAGATTGTCTGTTTCTTTCATGCCCCCTTCCCACCCCCACCAAAAGAACGCCATTACCGACCCCGCTGAGGGTCACAGGTTTGACTTGACTTTTCAGGATGTCTGTGGAAGCATGGCAGTCCGCATTCATCTTTAAAAATTCAAGCCATTTTTGATTTAGTCAACATGTTCACTTTTTATGTAGTTGCAACTGAACTTATAAACATGAATATAATGTATATAAAATTGACCAAGCATGCTGCAATTATATATTTGTTCAAAAATAATGATTGAGCTTCCATAAACTTAAAAAAATAAGAAATCACTACTCAGAAAGAATACGTTATTATTTTTTGTGAAGTTACAAAAATTATAATTTAACAAACTGGAAGAAAAAACAATTACCTGGGCAAACTTTCAACTACCGGTAAATTAGTTGATAATTATTATTGAAGACTGTTGTAACTTTTTGGAAAAACAGCAGCAACTTCCAGCTTATTAGAATACAATACGGGATAGATTGTGAAGGGACTGAACATCAATATGGACAATAGAGGTTTTAGGTTTTTTACATTTTTGGTTGCCTTGTCATTTTTGTCAAGGAAAAAGTGCATCTCAGCTCAAAAAACACCAATGTAATACCAGGTGGTGGGGGTGTGATTGCACTTCTGCCGTCTGGATTCTCATCACATAGCCTACAATAACTATATTTGCAACAGCAAAGAGCAAGAGAACTTTATGCTAATGAAGACCGGGATGTACAGTGACCACCCACCAGGGAGAACTGTCCTGTACCTGCCTGTCTGGCGTACTGTGTGTGAGTCATGCACAGGCTTGTGCTTTTGTTGCACACCATTAGGTTCACGTTTCACATGTGCTTTATTAGATTAGGTTTACCAAATTCCATTTTAGATATGACTCATCTGACGGTTCACTTATCCTCCCGGGGGAATATATTAAACACTACACTGTTTCAACGTTACTCTTTTAATTTGTGTAGAGTTTCAAATGCCTATTTCAGAAAACCACAGTAGTGTTTGCCTTCTTTGCAAATTACAGCTAAAAAAAGAGTTTTGCAATAGAAAGACTGTCACATCAAGTGTTGTCGTATCAAGCTGTTTGCCAGCATAAACAAATAGGAACCCTAACCTTTCTACACCAGAACTTTCAGGTTGTGGGTCAACGAGTGGACACGTGTCACAAGCTCTAGGATTGATCTTCGGCTAAAAGCGACTAAAAACCTGATTTATCACAGAATTACCGCAAATGAAAGCAGTAACTCCTTCACTACCACGGCCCTGAAGAAATACCAAGTAATGAATGGCGAATTTTACATCAAACAGGCTATTGACAAGATCAATGCTAAGCTAACTCCTTTGCTGGACATTCAGGCTAAGCTAACTCCTCTGATGGAGATCATGGAAGAGACCCAGAGACTGCATGCTCAGAATAAGCAACAACATAAACGGATTGGTATCCTGGAGCAAAGAGTGGATGACATGGAAGAACAATGAAAGCAGAATAATGTATTTCTGACTGGATTACAGATCAAACTCCAGGTGACGCCTGCCGAAGCGACCTCTAGCCGCAAAGTCGGCGGTACTGCTTCTGATCCAGGAGACAGCGTAGAATGTTAAATTGAATCATTTCTGAGATCTAAAGGGATCTCCCTGGATCTAAATACCATCGAGACCTGCCACTTGCTCCCCAGAGGAAATTATGCAAGCAAACCAGCCATTCTTATCAGGTTTGTGAATCACAAGCACAAAGTAGCTCTGATGAAGCAAAGGAGATATCTAAAAAGACCAGACGTCTTAATTAATGACCATTTATCAAAAAGATATGGTGAAATCCCCAAACATACCAGGATATTAAAACGCAGAAAGGAGATACTAAACATGTGGGAGATGAACTGCAGGATGTTCATCCGGAGCGGTCTAAAGCAATCGTTGTTAACAATATGAGAGATTTTGGGAAGTGCTTGATCACTGACATCTGAACAAACACATGGAGTAACAGAATAGCCGAACAATTTCACAAAAATCATGGCGCCCGCGATCTTCCACTATGTCTAATCTTCAGGTGTGATCCTGATTTCCAACAGAGTTCTGACCTGCAGACAGCATGCTGGCTGCAATATCTGCTGCAGAGGGACAAGGACCCTGACAAACAATGTCTGCAGACAAAACACTGAAAGAAAACTTTATAAACTCTCTACAACCCAGAAGGATAGCTGTTAATCAGGCTGCAAAAGAAGGAATACAGTCCACAAGCAATAAACAGAATATGAACCTCTTTATTGCACAGCATCATTATTGCATTATCCTTATTGCATATAATCACAACAATAAATCTGAATCAATTATTGATGATTGTTAAAATGATGGATCTCTAATCATTATATAATTTGCTTTCCCAAAATGTGACTTAAAACTACTGATTTTTCTAATGAAAAATAATCTGCACATATTTGTAATCTTTGATACTTGATCTATTTTGATTTTTTTCAATAGATAATAAGCTGCACTTATTTTAAATTTTTATACTGGATGTATAATATTGATTTTTCGAATGAAAAATATTCTGAACATATTTTTTAATTTTGACACTTGATTTGCATATGCTAAGATGAAGCAAATGCAAGGTAAAGGGTTTCTCAGGCTTTGGTCAGGCAGACGAGGATCAGAATCGGCATGGGCTTGTTGAAGGCTGGAGCAGACGGTGGTCAGGGGCAGGCAGGAGTCCAGGCAGGCGGCTGACAGGAAGGAGCAAGCATAAGTTACTAGTGGGATCTAGTAGGATCAGAAACGGGGTCGTCAACAATAAGGCAGAGAATGCAGCTCTCGGAGTTGTCATAGAAAACAATATTTCGCACTGAGCTAAGCGACGTGCTCAGGCTATATACTTTGGAGTGTGAGTGATGATGAGAAGCAGCCGTGGAGCTGCTGGAAGTAGCACCGGGGGTTTATGGGAATTGTAGTGAAAGGTGAACCGGGAAGTGTCAGTGCTCTGGAGACTTTGCGCACATGTGGCCAGAGGGGGAGACAGCGGGCAGCCTCCTAACATTTAAAACTTTGTTGATTGTACTGTTTGTGCACTATTCCTTGCTTTGATTGCTTGAAATAAACCATTTCCAAATCCACATTTAAAACCTCCACTAAGATGACATACATATAGCAACTGTACAAACATATAATATTAAAAAAGTAAGCATCGTGGTTCAATTTCTGCTTGTTGAGTCGTGAATCAAATCAGATCACCACCAAGGCAGCATTTATTCCTTCGCAGACAGAATGATGATGGTTAATGGGTTCATTTTGCATAAAGTTTCACACAAACTTGACTTCAGCAGAGCCTGTGGTGCTTTTAATCTTGCGTTTTATGTATGTCAACGAAAATTCAAAGATGGCTGCCATGAGCAAGAGTTGTTTCCACAGAAGTAATAGTATTATTTCACGTTTAACTAGCAAGTTAGCCTACAAGGTAAACAGCAGCGGCTCTGGCTTAGAACTGACTCACTGCCAAAGATTTGCAGCAGTCTGCTGTCAGAAAACATAGCAGGACTCTAATGTCTGCTGTAGCTTTGAGTCTGGGAAGTATTTAAAATGTCCATGGTTTGGGTTTTTTACAAGAAAATGATCCACTTCTGTGTTTCTTACACAACAGAAGTCCTTCAAACAGTCCATTTCTCTAACTGTTAGGTTAAAGGTGTCCTAATGGACAGTTATGTGCCGTCTATAAGCCTGTCGGTCATTCGTCTTAGTGACCCAGTAGTGTCCATCCTGAGACTGGAACAAAGTGGATTTAAATCCACAGTCAGGCAATGCTTAAGACAGGATTGAGGACATAGTGCCCCCTGCTTATCATTCAGTACCAGGGGTTTGAACTCCAGATCTGTAACTGCCACTGCTCACTCAGGTGTGCTACAGCTGATGAGACTTTGATTGACACTCCTTCATTTTGGCAACTTTTTAGCATCAATAATTCATTCATGGTTTCAGTTTCTTGCATGACTGTTGGGATTTTTGGCCCAAAAGTCTTAGAAACTGTGATTTTATTTCTTAGAAGTTTTTTCTTGACATAAAGTTCTAGCCTGGGTTGAGGCCGCTGCCTTTGACTGGGCTTCAAGCCAAGCTGTTACAGTTCTTGGTCAGAAGTTCTCTGTGTGCCAAAAGCTACAGACAAAATGTCATCAGTGAACATTCATTTAATAGAACAATCAATTGGATCAAATTAGATCATGGAAATCTAGATTTATGTTCCATTTTTCTAGTTGATTGATTTGAACATTTCCAAGGGATAACTCAGTCTTGTTCAGTAAATTTCTCTGAAAGCCTCTGGATGAAGACATTCTTCTCTTTCGTCTGGATTTCCTGCAGACTAAGTGGGTGGTTTTCATTTGTTCAAAACTTGTCGTTCTCTTTCTTTCTCCAGAGAACTTAAACCCTGATTCTCAGAGCCAGCTTTCTTCAGCACTTTGCTTCAGTTTGTTTCAGTTTCAGAGAAACACATCTGATGAACTTGTCTAGCCATCATAGCAGATTCATCCGGCGCCAGAGTCCGCTGAAGCGTGTTCTGAACCGCCTCTGCAAGCCAGCATTAGCACAATTCACTAAAGTGTGTCTTAGCAGTTAGGATCACACATCCCCAGGCTGAACTAATCCACAGCAGAAAGAGCTTCAACCTGAAAGAAGCAGTTTTAGTCACCTTTGTTCCTATTCAGGAGTACTTTGGTTTTGTGAGCTCATCATCACTGAGGTGACTGCAGACATCAGCAGTGAAATGAAGGTGACTTCCTCTCTGTCAAAAGCTCTTCTGGACAAAGTAGAGCTCCAGAAAGTGAGAGGAAGACAGCAGCAAGTGCAGAAAACTTTGAGTCTGTGTCTGTACTTGTTCTTTTTCTCTAACTTTCAGTGCATACATAAGTCAGCTTCAAACCCACCCACACAGGCAGACACAAACAGGTATTCACGCACAGGATGAACACACACGCAGCCTCCCCCAGCTCCACTCTGCTCATGTGTGAAATGAGCAAGGGTCTTATCTCTTGGAAACACACCACTGAGCCAGAGGAGACGGGGAGAGAGGGAGACACAGCAGGAGAGAGGAGGAAAAGAAGGAGGCGGAGGAGAGGAGAGGGTGTTGGAGAGCTGACACATGGTTTGCATGCTGATGAATGTGAACTAGGGAATTTGCTGCAGACTCTGGAGGCCTCCGAAAAGCCATAATCAACCTCTGCACACCTCTTTATTAGCAGACAGATATGTCCTTAGTATTGAAATGAGGGAATCAGTCGGCTGTACATAGTCAGCAACGACAGCTCTGTTCCTTTTTCAGGGTTTTTGTTTTTCTTACAACTTTTCATCATATCAATTTTTTCCCACTGAATTTTTATCCTGAGTGAACCAGGAAATGGAAATCCAAAACTCCTGCCGCCATCTGTCCAATAAAGGAAGTACTTTGAAAGAGTTTTCAAAGAACTTCTGTTTAGGGTTCCTGAACGGATCAGCAGGGGCCCCTGACCCCGAGGCCCTCTGATTGATTGATTGATTTGGTTTATTTCAAGCATTAATTGTAAACAATACAAGAATGAAAAATCACAGATTTATCAAACTCATCACAGAAATAAGGAAATGCATTGATTGAAAAAGAAGAGAGACACACTAGACACACTAGATCGAATCTAGTGATTAATAACTAAAGTCAAGCAGAGTTTCATTGATTGCTTGAAAATGGTGGGAAGAAGCAAACTTACAAACAAAGACAACAACAAAGTTACTTCATTTTATAGTTTTGCAATTTTCATAGTCCAGTTCTGACCAGATCAAGTATAGAATTTTTCAAGTAACAGTCAGGTCAAGTAATCAGGAGCATGAATCCCATATCATGTAACAGATATGGAATTCTCATTGATCCAGAAATCATCCCTTCACATGTAAATACAATCAGTGGCTTATTGATTGTAATTAAAGCATGTCAGTATCATTATTGCACATCTCACAGCGTGATACTCATTGGTTGTAATTAAAAGAACTTTGATTATTTCACTACATTCAAGTTGACACGTCCATGTATTGGGAATTATTCAAACACTAGTTGATCTTTAACTCCTCTTGTCTTCATCTTGTGAAATTAGCTTCTTTGTAAGGTTATTCAAAGATTTGGTTCTAAGCTCCTCCCTCAAACCTGGTGTTACAACTCCTTGGTCTTGTGTATTTCTTTATGCCACCTATTTTCTCCCTTTTCCTGGGATCAGGGTCGTAACTCCTGGGGTCTGGTACCTTTTCTCTGTTGTGAATTAAAACAGTTTGCAAGCCCATGCTCATCATCTGAAGCTCACAAATCTAGGGACAATTTTAGAATCTCCAGTCAGCCTCTGAAGCATGTTTTTGGACTGTGGGAGATAAGTAGAGTGCCCAGAGAAAACCCACATATGCACAAGGAGAACATGCAAACGGACCAAGCTGGGATTTGGACCTTGGCATCACACTAGGAGGAGAGAAGTGCTAACCCCTGCATCTCCAAGCAGCCAATTCTCCCTTTTCTGATGTTCAAATATCCAGAGGTGTAAAAAAGTGAGCTAGGATCAAGAGTCCAGCCTCTTCGATGCGTACACACATACACATCCACTCCACCCACCCAGCACAAGTATCTTCTAGAAGATGATGGATTAAGGGCTGGATTATTATCTTGTACATTCCAGAGGGGATGTTGGAAGCATAGAGCCCTTGTCCCTTCCTTTGTCAGGCACACCCACCTGGAGAGCTCCAGCATAAACCCCACTTTTTGGCTTCATAAAACAGAGAGGTTTTTCCTGCACCTGATAAAAGCATCTGCGTGAAACTCACAAGGCCTGCTGCGCTGACTGCCTGCTGCTTCTGAGCGCCGCTGACTTTAACCACATGAAAAGAAAATGCTGCTGAAAGTGCCTTCAACAGACTTTTTAGGGAGGGGAAGGGAGACCCCCCCCACGGTGTAATGTAATAAGAAAAATTAAAAAATTAATTAAACAAAGAAATAGAGTGATAGGCTGCACGGTGGCGCAGTGGTTAGTGCTCCTGCCTCACAGCAAGAAGGTTCCCGGTTCAAGTCCTGGCTGGGGGACCTTTCTGTGTGGAGTTTGCATGTTCTCCCCGTGCATGCGTGGGTTTTCTCCGGGTACTCCGGCTTCCTCCCACCGTCCAAAAACATGCTTCATAGGTTCATTGGTCACTCTAAATTGTCCGTAGGTGTGAATGTGAGTGTGCATGGGTGTGTGATTGTGGCCCCTGCGACAGACTGGCAACCAGTCCAGGGGTGTACCCTGCCTTCGCCCATGAGTAGCCGGGTTAGGCTCCAGCAACCCCGTGACCCCGAAAGGGATAAAGCGGATTGGAAAATGAATGAATGAAAGAAATAGAAAAGAGGGACCACTGAGCAAGTCAGGAACATCCAGAAGGGAACTGTAACGGATGTGAGCACAGTAGGACCTCCATTTTCAACAGATGAAGTGTGCAGATTAACAGCTTTATTATGAAAAATCTCCATATGATACTAAACGTCTGGATTGCCTGAGTGATTGTCAGGAAATTACAAAGTAATTAGAGAGACAGCAATCCCTTAGAGATGATTTGTTCGAAGATCAGCAAAGAAGTGTCGACGTGCCTCCATATCTCATGATTACAGGTGCTATTATCCAGACAATTTGGGTCATTAAAAAAAGACCTGTCTTGAAGATATATTTCATCCTTTTTTCTGCACGCCTTCAGCTCTACTCCACACCTGGCATTTCTAAAAGAGGACCAGAGGAACTTTGATCCTTCAAATGGTAAAATTATGGCTGACACAGTTCCAAAGCCTTCTGCAATACCAGCTCCACAACAGATCCCAACACTTCCACTTTCTTTTTCATGAATTACAGACTTCTGAAGGTCTTCTGAAGACCTCTGGTGCCACCCAGTGGTAGATAGCTGGCCCTTACATGATTTTAGCCATCAGTTACACATGAAGTTATGCTGCAATAACTCCACGCTTTAGAATAGTGCAGACAAAAATGACTGTTTCCACCAAAACACCTGAAATGTAAAAACAGAAATGTAGAGCAAGGAGCTTGGTGGATTTCATAAGCTGAACCTGAGTATGAGTCTGTAGGCATCAAATGAGCTGCATCTGAGCAGCATTTGCTGTATCAGACAGGAACATTTTTGGCCTATCCTGAAAGAAGACCTGGTGGTTTAATAAGATTAAAAGGAGAGAAGAGGAACCATGATCCCAGTGGTTGATGTGAAAGATGCAGTGTCATTTATGGAAAATGTTGCTGAGCAAAAGTCTTCTGCTTTGGTGAAACTTTTTTACAGCTTCTTCTGTTTCTCCACCTCCTCACTGTCTCTGTTTACTCTCATCACAATTAGTAAATCCACTAAAAGGTGATGACACAATAAAACGAAACACAACGATGCATTGTAATAAGATGCTTGCAAAAGTGATTTTTTAATGGGTAGACAGTCTCTGCTGCAAACAGCTGAGAGCTTTAATTAGGCCCAAGTAATTAAAACTGAAGCCCTCTGTGCAAAGATTGCTGTGTGAGGCTGAGATGCGAGCAGAAGTCTGTTCTCTGCTGCTCACCGTTTTTTCCTGCTGAAACTGTAAAGTACATCATTGAAAGCATGCCGGTGTCTGCTCTTTCCTTCATTATCTTGTCCAGGCTCAGGCCTCTAACAGTTAAATATTTACATGCTTGGCTCTGTGTTGACTTCTTTTTATTGAAATTTCTGAATGTGAACATCATCCCAAAAAGAATTCTTCTTCTTTCTAAGAACAGCTGTGATGCCTAGAGAAACAGTAAAGCCTGAAATCCTCTTTGTTTACAGACGCTTTAGTCCTCATAATCTTTTTCCCCATTTGTTCATTCTGAGGGCTGCACGGTGGCGCAGTGGTTAGCGCTCCTGCCTCACAGCAAGAAGGTTCCCGGTTCAAGTCCTGGCTGGGGGACCTTTCTGTGTGGAGTTTGCATGTTCTCCCCGTGCATGCGTGGGTTTTCTCCGGGTACTCTGGCTTCCTCCCGCCGTCCAAAAACATGCGTCATAGGTTAATTGGTTACTCTAAAATTGTCCGTAGGTGTGAGTGTGCATGGGTGTGTGATTGTGGCCCCTGCAACAGACTGGCGACCAGTCCAGGGGTGTACCCTGCCTTCACCCATGAGTAGCCGGGTTAGGCTCCGGCAACCCCGTGACCCTGAAAGGGATAAAGTGGATTGGAAAATGAATGAATGTTCATTCTGACTTCACACCTGCCATTTCTGTTGCAGCAGTAATGTGTGCAACTTTCTTCTTATTCACGTTATGGACAATCACTTTAGTGTCCTTCAAAACACGTTTTTCAATTCAAACCAGACTGATGAAAAATCTAACTGTTGAAAGTTTAGTGAGCATTCATTCATTGATTTTGGCAGATTCCGTTCACACAATCCACTTCCCCCTCAGTTTCTCTCTCTGTCATTTACAAACCATCATTTGCACCCACAACAACGTCCAGAAATGTTTCAGTATGTATGTGTGTAACTGTCAGAGGTTTTGAAGGACCTGAACTGAGGAAATGTTGAAAATGTGATCAACAGCACAATGTGAAGAACAACTGTGGCAAAACAAGAAGCTGAACCACAGCTCGTCATAAGGGTAAGAACCAGAGGAAAACCGTGTGTTTGGGAGCATGGAACTGTGACTAGAAAAGGTTTTGGGCCTTGATCAAGATAGAACAGTGTTATATAAGTATACGTCAGGGGTGCTCAAACTTTTTCAGCATGTGAGCTATTTTGAAAATGAGTGTCTGATCTACCACTGAATAGAATAAAGTTAACATATATTTATTTGAAAATGTAAATGTGATTTCTTACTCCAGCAATAGAAAAAAAAAATCTTGAAAGCGTTTGTTAAAATCTGACATACAGTTGCCTCTCCGCTCTGTGTAGCATGCACCGTTGAGTTGTGCACGGGTCTTCCATTGGGCCTTGATGCCAAGTTTTGGAAATTTGTCAAATCATTGTATTGCAGCTTTGAGGAGCAAAGTACAAAAGTATGTTTCATTTGAAAGCATTAACTGAGCCAATCATGTTGATTATGGTTTTGTCGTTTCCTTCCAGCTCTAGATTAAGGTCATTCAACATATTTGTCAGACTGGTTAAAAATGCCAGGTTAACAGCCACTGACCGATCGTCATGTCCAGCCTCACGGAGAAACTCCTTAATCCCTAAACAGAGCTCTCAAATCTTTAGGAGTTTCCCTCAACTCAAACCAGTATGTAGCAACAGCTCACAGCGGTCACGCTCAGCCTTCTCCAGATGCACACAGAAAAACTGCTTTTGCCAACAGAACATCCATAATTCCTTTCATGTTTAGCATTTTAGCACACTAAGCTTGTTGGTGGATTATTAGGGATGTAACAGTTAGTCAGTTTATTGATTAATCGATCTCTATTCCTATGATCCAACCAGATCAATCTGTCTGAGGCATTTTGTTTATCAAATGAAATCAAATGAACTTATAGTATTATACATTCTGTTTTAAATGAAATAAATCGAATATGTTGATAAAGGAAAATAAATAATTACATAAACAAAAACCTGAATGAAGGTACTTTTTATTTTCATTTTGTTTAAATTTAAGTCAATGTGGAGACATTAACTGCAGACATCTAGTAGATGCAGTAGAACTCATTCAAAGCCTGCTCTATAGGGGGATGTGTATTTAATACATTTAGACCAAATTTGGTGGAAGTTTTCCTTTTGAATTGGAAGCACTTGTCACCTTTTCCATTCAACTCTATTCATCACTGCTTGTGTAAATAATAAACACACTGAACTGTTAAAACATTTTATTTTCATCTATCTCCCTTTGGCACATAGGAACACTAGAAAAATGTTAAAAGGGAATAAAGAATAGAAAACAAAAATAAAACCTGAATTCTGTGAAAAAGCAAAATGAGAGCTGTGTAATAAAATTCCCCATTCGGAACAAAACTCTGTTGTGCTTTATTATTTCTTTTCCTCAACTATTTCAGACTCATTAAAAACATCCAAATCTGGTAGAATTCTTAATCCCAAAATTCATGTTTGTCTGAAATGTGTAGTCATTCAAGAGAGGCAGCTTCAAAGTGTTGGCACATGTGTTAGCTATGGGGAACTTTGAACTGCCAAGGACTTCAAGGTGTGGCTTAGGATCCATGCCAGCAGGAGGTATGCATGGCACAGCTGTGGCAAACATTAAGATCTCCTTAAGGGTCACAGAGCAGTCATTTTCTAAAAGTAGAAAACATGAATTTATTGCAAAATGTAAAAAAAAAAAAAAGAATTGAAATTATTTTAATAAAAGTTAGATCAACTGACCTTCACAGTCCAGAAGGTAGTCTCCCCAGAAACTTCTTGTTGCGCTCTCCAGAAGTTGCATGTTGCTGCCCACAGGACTGAGCTGGGGTTCAAACAAGTCTTCCATCTCTGTTGCAGATAACTTCACATTTGAATGGCAGAGTTCAGGATGTCAGGATGCTGCTGCAGTGCTGTTAGAAACTGCAAGCTTTCAAGTCCATCTTTAAACCTAAAATGTAACAATACAATCTATTTTAATTACTAGATGTTTTTTTAAACTAGAATTTAAAATAAAATATCCTATCTTTGAATTGCTGTGCAGTTCCTGTCAATTGGTACTCTTTCACAATGATGTGTTTTTCCTCCACTGAGACAACATGCTTCAAACATCCTGCAGTCTGCAGCATGGTGCTGTGCCGGACAATCAGGTCCTGCAGGATTTCCAATGTGGATGTATCTTCAATATAAAAGGGAAATGTGTGTTGCTCATTTTAAGTTCAATTAGTCAGACATGATATCCCAAAGTTGTGATACTAGACAGTTTTAAGGAGACAAACCTGCTACCTTTCCAAAGTTTTCTTTGTTCCAAAATTATGAGAATCCAATTGATGACCCTCATACCTGCTGTAGCACTTTCCCTACTTCTTCATCTGTGATGTCTCCAATAGATGGATTGAAACTGGATTGCCCTGAGATGTTGTTGACCAGGTTCTTTGAGCGAAAATTAGGACCAGGTCTTTCATGTCCAACAGATGTGGCAATCATCATCCTTGCCGAACTATATTCATCATCTCTGATTGCTGCTCAAGAAAGTGAAAACAATGAAATTGCTTGCCACATTTAAACATTGCATTAGGGTGTCCAGTTTCTTCTAAAATAGTCACCACAAAACTATACCTGTGGAATTGTAGACAATATAGCGGCTGTCTTCAGGACCATCAAATATTGGTTGTTTGTTCAGTCTTTTCATCAAAAGAGAGAGGAATTCTCTTTTTGGACCACCTGTATCTAGACCTTCTTCAAATCTACCTTCATCCTCAGAGAACTTGGTTTCAGAGAATGTTCCCCTTTTGAAACCTCTCACTGCTCCATCCCAAAAGTTGGAGCGGCAGATGTTATAACTGCTGAGAGCGTGGCGATTGATTTGCAGAGCCAGGTTTGTGATGATCTCTGATACAGATGGCTTTACCACCCTGCCGGAAGATGAATAATAATCATGTTAGTTCTTTAACTTCTCCAACTACATCATACCACACGTCTAACAAGAAAAAAACATCTGTGTTCAAGACCAATGTTCTTACTCAGCAATACTTTGAGCATCATTTTGGTCCTCTTCACTGACAGAATCATTCTGCTCTTCTACCACATGAGGTGCATATACTTCTGTGTATTTTCTGGAAATTAGCATACAAGTTTACATTGTTGTTTCCATAACAACATAATACTAGACATATGCAAAGTAAAGAACATACCTATAGCATGCAGTTTCCATAGCAGATTTTGACATTCCTGGGCCCTCTTCTGAGTCGGAAAGCAAGATCTGTTACTGAAATTATGGCTAATGAGTGAACGGTCATGGAAGATTAAAATTCAAAATATCCTATGTAGAACTAAATATACTAAAATTAAGAAATGTATTTTGTGGATACTGAAGTAATTGATAAAACAATATTAATAAAAACTTTAATATCACAAAGCTACGAAGCTTTATACTGGTACCAGTTCCTCGCCACCAGAAAGACTCCCGACCGCCATTTCACATCAACCCACAGGCACGGCGTCTCCAAGTCCTGCTGCCAGAGCACTGGGCGGTCCCCGACTCTCACTTCCTGAAAAATTCAATGGGAAGCCTGAGCTCTGTCGCAGGTTTCTCCTTCAGTGTGAGCTGTTCCTGCGACAGCAGTCCCATCTCTATCCAACCGAGGACGCCACAATTCTTTTTTGTTTGTTCTCTGCACACCGGTGAGGCACTTTAATTTGCAAGGTTTTCAACCATCCAGCCGACGGCAAAGACCCTGGCGACCTTCTAATGGGAATAACTCAGGGAAGAGACACGGTTGCATCATATTCCTTGTAGTTCCGAACACTGGCAGCCCAAACAGACTGCTCCCCGGACACTCTAAAACGTATCTTCCGGCTGGATTATCGGGAGACATGCAGAGAGAGCTGGCTTGTCGTGACGAAGGACTGGGCATTGAGGCACTCATTCAGCTAGCCATCTGGCTAGATCACCTGATGTGGTCGCAACATCCTCATCTCGCAGCTCCCCGCTCTGCTTCGATGTACCCGTCACCATGCAGCTCCAGTTTCTGCCCTAGATGGTCTTCCCCTGGGTTGAGGTCGGGTCAAATTCCAGACTCCAGATCTCCAACTGCGCATCCAAGACCATCATCAGGAACTCATCTGGTTCTTTATTATCGACTCTCCTCGCTGTGCTCTTATCCTGGGACTGCCGTGGCTCGAGACCCACGACCCCACCATCATCTGGTCCACCAAAACAATCAAGTTGGAGTCACCTTAATGTCACAGACATCATCATCTCTACTCATCCGGAGCTCCACCAGAGCCACAGCAACACCAGCTAGCCACCACCGACATCACCACGGATTCATTGCCTTCCCACTACCAAGATAAAGGAACAACAAGAAACATGCCACATGCCTACCTCCTCACCGGGCATGTGACTGTGCTATCGACCTTCTACCAGGCACTGTCTCAGCCAGAGGAAGGGTGTTCCCCTTGTCGCAACCAGAGACTGAGGCCATGTATGTCCAGGAAGAACTTCTATAAGAGTTAATCCGACCGTCCACATCACCCACCTCTGCCAGTTTCTTCTTCGTCAAGAAGGACAGTGGGCTCCGCCCCTGAATAGACTGCCGTAGCCTTAATGAGAGCACCATCAAGTACCGGTACCCTATACCGTTGGTTCCACCAGCTCTGGAGCAGCTGTGTCAGGCTAAATACGTCACCAAGTTGGACCTGCGCGGCACTTACAACCTCATTCGTATACGTGAAGGGGATGAATGGAAGACGACCTTTTCTACCACCACTGGCCATTACAAATACCTGGTGATGCCATTTGGTCTCTGCAAAGCGCCCTTTGTTTTCCAGTCCTTCATCAATGAGGTGTTCAGGGACATGCTCCAAAGGTTTGTCATCGTATACTTGGATGATATCCTCATCTCCTCTCCCAACTTCCAAGAACACGTTTCCCACATCAGGCAGGTCCTACAGACACTGATCAACAACCATCTGTATGCCAAGCAGGAGAAGTGTGAGTTTCACAGGACCTCTGTCTCCTTTCTTGGCTACATCATCAGTGCCCAGGGTGTGGCCATGGATTAGAGCAAGGTGGAGGCTGTGCTTCAGTGGCCAGAACCCACCACGGTGAAAGAACTACAATGCTTCCGCAGTTTTGCAAACTTTTACCGCAGCTTCATCCGTGGATTCAGCTCTGTGGTGGCTCCACTCACCTCTCTCCTCAAGGGGGCACCCAAGCGACTCCAGTGGACTCAAGAGGCCGCTTCGGCCTTTCAGAAGCACAAGAAACGCTTCTCAGAGTCACCCATCCTGCATCACCCAGACCCCACGATTCAGTTTATTGTAGAAGTGGATGCCTCGAGCACGGGCATAGGGGCTGTCTTGTCCCAATGTCATGGGCAGCCCTCCAAGATGTTCCCCTGTGCCTTTTTATTTCAGAAAACTCAGTAGCACAGAGAGGAACTATGACGTGGGGGATTGAGAGTTGCTTGCTATGAAGGAGGCCTTTACTGAATGGAGGCATTGGTTGGAGGGGGCATCTCATCCTTTCTTGGTGTTGATGGACCACAAGAATTTGGATTACATCAAGACCACCAAGAGGCTAAATCCTTGCCAAGCCCATTGGTCTCTCCTCTTTTCCCACTTTGATTTCCAGATCACCTTCCAACCGGGGTCCAACAATGGCAAGGCGGACGTCCTATCCCGTCTGCACGAGACAGACGGTGAAGACCGGAGTTCTGCTGAACCTGTGGTGCCTGCCTTGTTAATCCTGGCTCCCGTTCAATGGGATCTCCTCACAGAACTGGCGGAGATAAACCAGCGCGAACCACCTCCACCGTCCTGTCCTGTCAACCGTCCTTATGTACCACCCTCTCATCCTCAGCAGGTCCTACACTGGGTGCATGACACTCTGGCAGCTGGTCACCCAGGTATGGCAGGTAGCCAGGCTCTCATGCAGAACTCCTTCTGGTGGTCCATCATGCAGGCAGACATGGCTCTGTTCGTCACAGCGTGGACCCCATCTCAAATGGCCAAGACCCCATGCCAGCTCCCAGCAGGGCTCCTACAACCTCTGCCCACGCCACAACGTCCCTGGTCTCACAAAGCAGTGGATTTGTCTAACGGTAACACAACCATCCTGACAGTTATTGATCGCTTCTCTAGAGCTTGTCGTCTGCTCCCTTTACCCAAGTTACCCACCGCTATCAAGACAGCCAAACAACTCCTCACCCATGTCTTCCATCACTACGGAATACCTGAAGACATAGTGTCGGATTGCGGACCTCAGTTTACATCAAGAGTGTGGCGGAAGCTCTGCAGGGGGCTAGGAATGAATGTCAGCCTGATGTCTGGATACCACCCCCAATCTAACGGACAAGTGGAACGGCTCAAAGAGGAGATCACCCGGTTTCTTTGGTAGTTTTGCTGTCAATGTCAGGAGGACTGGAGCTGGTTCCTGGTTTGGGCTGAATATGCCCAGAATTCCCTGAAAAAGGCCTCCGCCGTTCCAGTGTGTCCTGGGGATCCAGACGCCATTCTTCCCATGGGCTGGGGGTCCCACAGAACTACTGGATGACTGGTTTTGACGCAGTGAGGAGACCTGGGAGGCAGCACACGTCCAGTTACGACGTGCCGTTCATCATTTTCAAGCTCAGGCTGACCGCCGTCGTCATTCAAGACTTGACCTCCTACCTGGTCAGTGGGTGTGGCTGTCAACTCGGGATCTTCATCGGGCCATTCTCCAAAAAAACAACAAAGATAGGTGGTTCTGCCAGAAACTGTGGAAATAGTGTAAAGCCTAATGCTACCTTTGACTTTGAATACACTACAAGCTCAGCCTAAACCTTCACTATTTTGACTCGCTCAGATCTCACTCAGAAACTCACTCAGATATTCCTCAAATATTATTCTATAACTCTCCTTTATTAACTGACAGCAATACATTTTTTGTAAAAAGTTACATCCTATTTTTCCACCTCTGTTTGTACAATTGTAGCTTAGCAGTAACCAGGCATCTGGCCCTTCCCAATATGGCATCTGTGTTTGCATACGCAACTAGGTAGCATTGCGACTCTAGCCTGCATAGCTCATTAGTCGCGTTTCCATTACCTCTGAAATTGTGCAAATTGGATTTGAAAATTTTACACGTTTTAAGATTTTTTCATGAAATTTCTTTCTGCACTTTAAAATCTTGTGCAATATTGTATCAAATTGTTCAGCACATTCAGGACATTCATGCTTGTACTTTTGGTATTCATAGCTTTCACGCATTTCAAACTTTTATGCAGTTTTTAAAAAACATTTTATAAATTCTTTCTGTACTTTTGAAACTTTTGCAATATTGGTATCAAAACATTCAACACGCTTAGGAGATTCATGCCTATACTTTTGTTATTCATACCTTTTACACATTTTAAAATTTTACGACAATTTTTTTTTAGACACATTTTTTCAAATTCATTGTGCACTTGTAAAACCTATGCAATATTGGTTTTAAACCATTCAGCAAGTTCAAGACAGTCATGCTTATACTTTTGGTATTTATATTTTGGTATTTACCTTTTACCAATTTAAAATGATATGTAATTTAAAAAAATGTTCAAAACTCTTTGTACATATTCTGCAATTTATGCAACTTTAAGAACTTTACCTACTTTAGTATTATGCAAATACATACAGCATTTTCAGCAAACAGCTTCAGTATATTTAGCAACCATATTCAGCAAACAGCATTCACACTAGCATCGTATGAAAGAAATGTAGTTCCATCATAACCCAACTCTTTTTCTACATTGAATTTATAACACTGAATTTTTATCCTGCATAATTATGTATATGATTGTTTTTATTTTAAATTTGGCAGAAAACAATTTCACCTGCCAAAATTCACTTGGAACAATTTACCTGTCAAAAATTCACCGGCAGAGATTCATCTCTAAATGTGGTGAACAGGTAAGAGGTTTCTGATTTCAGATAGATGGGGGTTTTGTTTGTTAGTTTGACCTTGGTTTACCCTGAAGCCTTTTGCTTCATTTAAGTTATTGTTGTGCGTGTTGCTGCACAGTGGAGCAGTGGTTAGCGCTCTTGCCTCACAGCAAGAAGGTTCCCGGTTCAAGTCCTGGCTGGGGGGACTTGAAACAGTGTCACCAATGGGGGACCTTTCTGTGTGGAGTGTGCATGTTCTCCCCGTGCATGCGTGGGTTTTCTCTGGGATCTCCAGCTTCCTCCCACCCTCCAAAAACATGCTTCATAAAGTATCCCTAGATGTGGATGCGAATGTGCAGTGTGTGATTGTGGCCCCTGTGACGGCTGGTGACCTGTCCAGGGGTGTACCCTGCCTTCATCCATGAGTGACTGGGTTAGACTGCAGCACCCCTGTGAAAGGGACAAAACGATTTATAAAATGAATGAATACATAACATTAAATACAGAGAATAATATACCTTAAAACTTCCTAAATAAGCGTTTCAAGTGATCTAAAAGCCTCGTTAAAAAGAAGGGTGTTGAACCTCTTCTTAAAGCCCTATGTGGCCCTGAGGCTCACCGGTAGGCTGTTCCACAGGCGAGGACCGTGGTGGGAGAACGAAGCCTCGCCTTGGTTTTGGCCAGAGACTTCAGGTTCCGCTCATCCTTTCAAAGTAAATGACATAGAGAAGAAGGTCCAATAGCATGGAAACATGAACCCTATGTACCACTAAAGGAATCTTAAAATCGCAGGAAATGCAACTTCTCTGGTTTTTTCTCTGTGAAAGTGGAGCTGTTCGTTCACATCTGACTCCGCCCTCACAGGGCGTTCAGGGTCAGCCCCGCCCACGCCGGAAGTGACGTCAACAGCGCCGAGCAGAAACAGCGGGGGGTGTTTGTTGTTCATAGCCATCTAGGAAGTTTCCCTGCTTTTACTCCAAGTTTCCTGCTCTGCCTTCAATATGTCGCGACGAACCTGTGCGCGCGTCACTGCGGCGCTCGTGCTCGCCGTCGTCCTCGCGCTCGTTGGCGTGGGAGACTGTCAGACCACAGCCCCGACGCCAGCCCGTAAGTTCCTGTCAGAGACGGCGGGGCTTGCTTTCTGTCTCGGCTTTGTTGTGTTCGTGTCTGGTTGTGATGGTACTAGTGCTGGTTCCGAGAGAACGTTTGGAGTACGTCAGAGCTCCTCCCCCTCTGACCCGCTTCACTTTTGGCGTTATTGTTATTTCTTTGAATCTGTGCTGGGTTCTCCGTTTTTTACTCCGGCCTCCTTGCTGCTCTCTTTCAGCCTGCTCCTCCTACACAAGCTGTGACAGCTGCGTCCCTCATTCTAAGGTAAGCGCAGGTGCGGAAGCAGCTTTTCCTGCACGCGCCTCTGCCGGCAGCCCCCCAACGTAGCGCTCCGGTTCAGGACCCCCGCTGCCCCACAGCACATCCTCACTGAGATGGTGTCAAACCAAACGTGGTTTTTCAGGCTGGTTTCATGGAAAAGTGAAAGCATGTAATCCATGTGACGTCACAGCAATGACGTCACGAAGGGATGGTAGACTTGGATGCTGTTCTGATCGCTGCAGACGCCACACCGGCTATTGGTTTCTTTATGTTGTATGCAAGTCACCTGGAGTCTGAACCAGAAAGAGGCTGAGCACAGAAACCCTGAAGTACCGTAACCGCACAAACACACCAACAGGAGACCGGCTCGTGTCTGATTCCTCAGTCTGGGCTCAATATTTCAGCTTGGAAGCTTCTGGGCGTTTTGGGGGGACACTTATGCTAGTCCTAGTCAGACTTTGCTAAGAGTAGATATTACTGGAGGTGTAGAGAAAACAACGGGATAGCAAGTACTGTTCCTCTTAATGCTCATGTTTGTATTGATCTTCTCCATGTAAGTCCTGATCAACCATCTCTCAGTGAAAGTGTTGCAGGTTCAGATCCCGTTGGGAGCACTGCATTCAGGCAGGTGTTGTGTTCTTTGTCTCTGCAGTGTCTGTGGTGCCTCACTACCAACAACTGCAGCAACTACCCCATCAGCTGGTTGCTGCCGCCGGCTTCACTCTGCCCGCTGGCCGAGGCTCGCTGGGGCGTGTGCTGGTGTGAGTTGATCACTTTGGATTTTCAGGAACATTCAGACTTCTGCAGCAGAACTGAAAACAGGAAGTAGATGTTGTGCTCAGTCCAATGAAGAATTATGCATTCTGTTGCATTTCCACATGCTGTAGATGAGTGGTCCCCAAACACTGGGCTGCAGACCGGTACCGGTCCATGGATCAGTTGCCACCAGGCCATGGAAGAAATAATAAATTATTTTCTTTTGAATCCCAAAAATCTTTTATTTTGAAAAATAACCTGATTCTCTCAGCTACACCTTCCATAGCTTGAGGTGTAAAGTTTGATCAGGGGAGCAAAATGACAACGTCTGAACGATCTTTTATTCTGAAAAATCTCTTGGTTTTGGTTTTGATTCTCTCGATTCCATTTCAGTCTCTTGAGGCTAGAAGCAGTCCGGCGGCGTGCAACACAAGAACAGTTGTATGTGGAACCTTTCTTTGCAAATGGGATCAGTGCAGGAACAGAAGAACAGGACACAACTTTAAGACATTTTATGTTTAAAACATAAAAGCTCAAACAAACTCGTCCATTCAGATGCACATTTCACAGAAGTGGTGACCACCCGATTCATGCTAGAACCTCCATGAAGAAAGCAAAGAGTTGCAGTTGCTGCGCTCAGTCTTGTTTTTAGTTGTAGTCATGAGTTTGAGTTGTTCTGAAAGGTTTTTGTGTTGAAATGTTTCACCTGAAGCTTCTGCATGAAGCTTCAAAGTAATCTGATTAGTTTCTTATGGAGGATCAATAATAGATTGTTGGTCACAGGCATTTCAGTTTTTTTTAATGAGATAACTTTATAATAGTAAAAAAAAAAAGGGTTTTAACCACTCCTGACACCACACTACATTACAAGGCATTATTTATGTTTCTGTTTTTTTTTGTTTATGTTTTTTTATGAATCCTCCAAAATGCACACATCAGATGACTGAGTAAAAAGATGATCAGATCTACTGTCTGAACTGTTTATTATGAAGTTTAAAGCACATCTTCAAGTATACCGTTTCTTTGTCGTTGCACACCCCCAGGCCGTGGTGAAATCCTCATGGGTTGACCGCTCTGAAGCCACAAAAAGGTTGGGGAACTGTGGTGTAGATGATCAGAAGCCCAGAGAAAAGTCAGCTTTAGTGATGAACACAGAGAAGGATTCAGGCAGGATCTGTGGGTGTAGCTCCATCAGGTGGAGGAACTCCTGCTTTCAGAGGAAACCACTGATGGTGTTCTGATGGACGCACAAACACACACAGGTGTGGCAGACTTTTTGGTCCAAATAAAGTAATCAGTGTTAATAATCTGCAGATGATGCAAACACAGATTTTGCTGTCACCTGCAGCTGAATCATTTAGGTCACATTTACAACACAAAAGTCCACAGAGCACAAAGGTCACTGATAAGAGTGGATTTCTAGATATCTGTGTGTCTGATCACTTCAGCTTTTTCAATGACATCATTATGAACATGGTTTCTTGACTGTTCTGACTGAATGAAGTCTGTCCTGATCTGAACACTCAGGGTCGGGTCTCCCTCTGCTCAGATGGAAAACAGTCATGGGTTCAATTCTGCTTCTTTACAAAGAACTCGAGAGGCTGTTTAGAATGCCAGCTCAGGTTTCAACTGGAAACAAATCCAACAAACTTCACTGCTGACAAGTAATCAGGGAAATACTATTCTAACCAAGTCAATCTGGCAAAATGAAGTACTTACCAGCAGGTTTTTTGGTGTGGTTCATATCAGACAGATTATTTTTAACTTTGACGTGTTGTTTGCTGGTATGAAGTCGATCACTTCCCTCACTTTTAAACATGGTTGGGTATAAAGTGTTAAAACAATACCAGCTAGTTTCCCTGTTTTAAACCATTTCACGCCTTTCCTTCTGACATGTCTTCTCTTGCTGATCAGCTGGAGCTTTGAAGTGTAGAAACTGGATTCTTACAAACAGGCCACAGTGTAGCATCATTCAGCTACTTTAAATCTCAGAATCTTCAGAAGTCGAACAAGTGTTGCTTTCATACAAACAGCTCTGGTCTCTGCTGCTCAGTCAAGTTCTTCAAAAGGTTGGAGCTGCTGGAAAGACTGAGCCGATCCAGGCTCTTTTGATCTGGGTTTCGTTTCTGAGTAAGCCGTGCAGTTCTGCAGAGTGATCAGTAGGGGGTGCCCTTGCCACAGGAGGAGACTTGGCACCTCAGTGGACAGGATTCATTCCTGTAAGGTTCTGTTTTTTTTTGCTAACTTGTGTGTCTGTCAGTGAACTTCGAGGCCCTGATCATCACGCTGGCTGTGCTGGGTGGATTCCTTCTGATCAGCATCTCGGTCTGCTGCTGCTACTGCTGCTGCTGCTGCTGCAGGACGCGCTCTTCAAGGTCAGCTCACACTGCGCTCAGTCAATGACCTTTAAAAAAAGAGACCTAAAAAGCCTATCATTGGTAATAAGCAGGAAGCCATAGTTAGAAAGCAATGACCTATTTATCTATCCACCTCCTGCTGCTTATCCCGGGTGGGAGGAGTCTACGGACAGATCCCCTGACCTCCCTCCTCTCAGATCCTTTCTCCTGTCTGATGAACCCTGAGGTGCTCCTAGGCCTGCAGATCCACTCGGTTCCTCCAGTAAAGGACAGAAACCAGCCCCTAAGATACTTCATCGCTTCCATTTGGGTCAGGAGGTCCAGTTCAGGGAAAGATGGAGCTTTTGTTTAATAGTTTTGTTAAGATAAAACTACACAGAAGCTGACACTTCACCTTCAATCAAACGTTTTCAGATCTGGTTGCTGTGCAGGAGTGTCAAAACATAGTGTCCAAACTTTTGACTGGTGCTGTTGGGTATAAATCTCAACAGGTTTCATCAAAATGTCTTTGCCTTTTAAACTTTTGATAGAGAAGTAAAAAAAAATCTCTGAACAAAACAGCTTAAAAGAAGCTCAAAACAATTTTTTATCCATTTTGACTTCATTTTGATCTGTCTTCTTTTGCTCATCCGGGACACGGGAACAGCAGTCTAAACAAAGATGAGGCTCCCCTCTCACCAGCCCCCAACTTCCTCCACCTCCTCTGGGGGGACTCAGAGGCATTCCCAGACCAGCTGAGCGAATGGTCTCTCCAGCATGTTCTGGGACATGCACGGAGCATCAGGCTTCCATGATGCATTAGGACCAAGCGCCCGATGTACATTTGGTACGGAGAGTATTCAGACCCCCTTACATTTTTCACTCTTTGTTATATTGCAGCCATTTGCCAAAATCATTTCAGTTCATTTTTTTTCTCATTAATGTACACAAAGCACCCCATATTGACAAAAAAAACACAGAATTTTTGCAGGTTTATTAAAAAAGAAAAAGTGAAATATCTCATGGTCCTAAGTATTCAGACCCTTTGTTGTGACACTCATAGATTTAACTCAGGTGCTGTCCATTTCTTCTGACC
>BSAI01000185.1:1275877-1312188 GCA_036245035.1 Adrianichthys oophorus | reverse complement strand
GGTGTGTTCAGAGTGATGTGCAGTGATAGATTTCCTCCACACATAGCACTTTGCATTTAGACCAGAAAGTTTCATTTTGGTCTGTGTAGATGTGTTCAGTGCACGACTGATGGTTGTCCAATGAACAGATTCCTCCACCTGAGCTGTAGATCTCTGCAGTTCATCCAGAGTCACCATGGGCCTCCTGCATCTCTGATCAGTGCTCTCCTTGTTCGGCCTGAATGGCAATGCATGTTGAATGCTCTCGGCCATTTTGTTAAGGAAAGCACGGTTCTTTTTTGTACCATGGCAGACAGTGGTCATTCAGAAACTCCAAAGAATTATATTGTTTTGACACTGAAAGCAATGTTACTGGACAAACCTTGGTCACAACTGCCCTTGGATATGGGCTTTCTGCGGGTGAAACACGTGCAAACTTGTACAGGATAGACAGGTGGAAAGTATCAAAGTCGTAAACCTTTCAGTGAACCTGTAGCTTGAACAGGTTAATGCACAATTTTTTTCTACAAGCAGGCTGCAAGAAACAGGTCGTAGTGAACGCTTACACAACACACGAAGGTAAGTAAGGGAGAAGTAGGTCAGATGCAGGTGCGTCGTACAGATATTTAATTTTTTCAACCCCTCCCGAATCCTGCACACTGTTCAAGGGGCCCGTGAGTGATGTTCACGTGATAAATGTGTGCTCATTGTGCTCTTCTTGCACAAAGCCTTACTGTTGGAATTTAGAAAAATAGGCAAGTGCAGTTTGTGTGGATAGCGATGTCCTGATCAGGTTTTTCTTTGGGTCCGATCCGATTCCGAGTCATTTGATTTTTTGGTATCTGCCGATACTGAGTCCCGGTCCAATATTTTTGTAAAACATTTAAAAAATGAACAGATTTAACAAACAGATCCAGGTTGTCCCACATTTTGATTTCATTAAGCTTCTTTTATCTTTTAACACTTAAGCAGAGCTCTTCTGTGATGTGTGGATAGGTGTGGATGTGAGTGTGCATGGGTGTGTGATTGTGGCGACCTGTGACCTAGCGACCTGTCCAGGGGTGGTCCCTGCCTTTGCCCATGAGTGGCCGGGTTAGGCTCTGGCAGCCCCATGACCCCGAAAGGGACAAAAACAATATAGAAGACGAATGAATGAATGACTTGTGTGAAGTAATTTGAACAATCAAGTACAACTTTTACCCAGGAAAAGAAATGACTGTCTTCTAATAAATATAGGTGATAATTAGTCATGTGATAAAGTTTAGTGACTTTAGCTTTAATATCTTTAGAACTATTTAACATTTATAACCAATTGTGATTTATATCTTCATTTCAAATTCTTAAAAGCTAATGATGACTCTGTTGTAGCATGGATATGATGAGTGTTCATGACTAGCTGATGAAATAAGAACCTTTTGTTATTTATTTATTTTTAAGATTATGGGCTCTGTGATATTTCAGTTTTACCTTTTTAATAAATCTGGAAAAATCCTATGTTTTTGTCATGATGGGGTGCTGTGTGTACCTTAATGAGGAAAATAATGAACTGAAATAATTTTAGCAAACGGCTGCAATAAAACAAAAAGTGACAAATTTAAGGGGGTCTGAATACTTTCTGTACCTACTGTATATTCTGGTTTCATTAATAGAAGTCAGGTCTTTTCAGGGGTTCAGAAGCTGGAGCTTCACTAATGCAACTCTTGTAAAGACTTCATTCAGGAACTTTTTTCTGTTTGACTTGAACTTGGTTTCAAGTACTTATAGCAAGTTAAGAGGCTATCCAACAAAAAGGCAAGTTTTAAAAGTCAAAGGCTATGATTTATATATGGACGGAAAGAGTATCTTCTCAATCCAATGAGACCATTCATTCATTCATTCATTCATTTTCCAATCCGCTTTATCCCTTTCGGGGTCACGGGGTTGCCGGAGCCTAACCCGGCTACTCATGGGCAAAGGCAGGGTACACCCCTGGACTGGTTGCCAGTCTGTCGCAGGGGCCACAATCACACACCCATGCACACTCACATTCACACCTACGGACAATTTAGAGTAACCAATGAATCTATGAAGCATGTTTTTGGACGGTGGGAGGAAGCCGGAGTACCCAGAGAAAACCCACGCATGCACGGGGAGAACATGCAAACTCCACACAGAAAGGTCCCCCAGTCAGGACTTGAACCGGGAACCTTCTTGCTGTGAGGCAGGAGCGCTAACCACTGCGCCACCGTGCAGCCCCCAATGAGACCATTTTAAAAAAAAATTTAAAACAGATTTATTTTCTAGTTGTCAACAGTAAATTGTTGGTTCTGTTCAAGGACACTCCCACAGAAAATCCTGTCCTTCAGTGGTTTGTTCCTGTTTGGAAGTATGCATTATGTGCTGTGCTGCAGTGTTCCAGTGTGCTGAACAAAACACAAGAGTTGGCAGACTAAAACCTAAACATTCTTTTAGATCAGGGGTCCCCAAATTTTTTCTTGTGAGGGCCACATAACTGTTTTCTTCTCTGATGAGGGGCTGGGGTCAGTTTGTCGGCTAACAGAAACAGCGTAACAATCAGAGGGTCTGTCTAAACATAAACGTTGATGTTTTTTTCCAGAAAACCACACATTTTAAAACATTTAAAAAAATCTCTTTCTGTAATCTTTACAGAAAAATCAAACTAAAACATTTCCAAAATTAAACCAATAAATAGTCTGTCCTCTCCCGTGATTGTCCCTTTGAGACTTTGGAGGCTGCAGCTCTTCACACATTTAACAGTTTGTGACAACTTCATAATAGTGATGGGAACTCTGGCTGTTCTTAGCCATCTGGATCTTTTAAACTTTTGCACAAAATGAATAATGTAATAAAAATGTTTTACCGTATATCTTCCAATAATGGCCGGTCTCTAATAGACGCCGGTCTCTAATAGACGCCACATCAACACAACATTTTGGCTCATTCCATTTTGTTGAAACTTTTGGAATATACCAAAGAACCTTCTGGTGAGGAAACTGAACCACATTTTGGGATAAATCCTAAACATATCAGAGAATGGTGCAAGCAGATGGATGAAGGAGCAAAGATGGCTGCAGAAAGAAAAGAAGCAAACTGATTTCCTGGTGTTTATAGTGGATCAATCCCTGGATTCTCCTGAACTTCATTCATTTTCTTACCCCACTGGATCTCTTTCCGGGCAGCGAGATTTCTGGAACCATCCAGTCTGCTGCTGTTGGACTACGGCAGTACACTTAAGAGCTGGAGCTCGCTATGCCGCTACCAGGGAGGAGCTGGCAGCCAGACAGAGAACAGGTGCGGGATGGGAACGCAGTCTGCTCGGGCCTCCTGAACTTTATTGTCATTGAGACAATAATAAAAAGTACCCTCATTTTATTCTTGTTTTTATTTTTTGCCCTTTCGGATTAATTTGGGACAGAAAGCCATCAAACTCCGTAAGAGAGAGAGGCAACACCAGGAAGCAGTCGTTTAAACACAGTGGAGAGAAGCTCTCTGTAGCTTGTAGGAAATTCTAAATGTTTTCATGAACCCAAACATTGAAACATGATCACTGATGTTTTTGTAGAGCTTTTCAAAATAAATCAACTTGATATCTTAACATCATCCATGTCTTTCATGCATAGTAAATGAGATAAACACAGACATTGCTCCGTGTAGCTATCAGGCTAAAAATATTAGCTGATAGCTCCATGTAGCCAACAGGCTAAAAACATTAGCTGCTAGCTCCATGTAGCTAACAGGCTAAAACCTTATCTGCTAGCTCCATGTAGCTAACAGGCTAAAAACATTAGCTGCTATCTCCATGTAGCTAACAGGCTAAAAACATAATCTGCTAGCTTCATGTAGCTAACAGGCTAAAAACATAATCTGCTAGCTTCATGTAGCCAACAGGTTAAAAACATTAGCTGCTAGCTTCATGTAGCCAACAGGTTAAAAACATTAGCTGCTAGCTCCATGTAGCTAACAGGCTAAAAACATTAGCTGAAGTTGTCATTCAGTTTTTAGCTTTTGTGTCATTGGCTTAAGGTAAAGTTAAGGGAAATTCTATCTCACATTTCAATGGATCCTACACAAATTCTAATGTACAAAGACAGTTTAAAGTGGTTTTACATATTTTACAGAGGATGAGGATTCAATAAAACCAAGTTGTTTCATATTTGTGAAAACTTGTGAAATAGATAATTTCCTTTTTACTTTAGCCTGAATCAGACTCTTTCTCTGTTCCTCCTGTGTCATCCCAAGGCTTGTTTTGTCTCATCTACCCTCTGAGCAGTCATGCCTGTTTTCCATTTTTCAGGAACCTTTCTGACTTCTCACTGTCGGACAATGTTTTCTATGTTAAGGAATTTGTGCAGTACTTTTGCCGCTGGATATCCCAATGATCCAATAGGGCAATTGGAGGTTGATAGCCTAGTTGTCTGAGGAAGATGTATTCTTACAGTTGGAACTAGAGAATTTCTGATTTATCTGGCAGTTTTGAAGCTGCTAACAGAGCGGGCTGTTGGAGCTTTATGGAGAGGCACGCCGGGCGGTAAAGACTGAGACCAAGAGACAGTTGCAGCTCAAATAAAAGCTCTTGCCTTACTTGTCCAACAGGACAGAGCGCTTGCAGTCTTTAAATGTGTATGGAAAACGAATAACATCTTGGAGAAACTCTCTGCTCAGATGAAAAGAAAACTGTTTCAAATTGCCCAAGATTTTTGGCCATGAAAGCTGCTTCACTGACAGTTAAAATTATTAAAATGAAAACGTTAAATTTTTTATCCTATTGGAATTCCCTCTAGCTGAGGGTGCGTGCGTTGATGCTTCCAAAGGTTTTGGGTCCATAAACATTTATGTATGTATTTCTATGTCAAAAAATGTTCTTGAAGGGACACGCTTTTTACATACTGTTGGTCTATACTCACACATTAGGATTAATGCCTATCTGTGTCAGTCATGGAGAAAAACACAGTCAATTGTGACTCGAACATCATTAGTCAGCCTTTTTCGCTTGAAAGTGAGCTTTAAAGCAGCAGTATGAAAACAGTGTAGCTCAAAGTTTAAAGCTTGGATTGGGGAGCAATTGCCACTTTATTGTTTGCAGGCTGATGTTTATCTTCATTACATTTCTGAGAATGCAGGATCTCATCAGTGTTTGTGGTATAGCTAAGTCCTTTACCTCCCTGAGCCTGCAAGCAGATCATGAGAGAGGGGTAGTTGAATGATGTCTTTGTTTTTGCAAAAAACCTTTTCAATGACACTTTTTAGTTGGCAATGACCCACTTCTGCTTACCATGTCCTTCTTACCTAGCAGGACATGCTAAAAGAATATAGAATTTAGCTCCACCATGAGACTAACCAAAAAGAAAAGTCAAGAAAAGAGAAGATTAACCAACTACTAGCTGGTCTGAAAAGCAGCCGTCTCCATTTACTGCAGCCGTGACTGACGTCAGTGATGGAGCAGTGAAAGCTGGCTACCTTAATGCAAACAAGTTGGTGCAAACATCCAAACCATTTTCAGATGGTAAACTTATGAAAAAATGCATGCTGAAGGATGTGGAAGTCATGTTCCCCACAAAGCAGTCGGGCTTTGCCAAACTTTGAGTCTGTCAAGGATTAGGATTGCAGATAGAACTCTGTCAGGAGACTTGGGCAGCCAAATAAAGGACAGAATCCAGACATTTATTGATGAAAGCACCAACATCACAGATATTACACAACTGTGCATATTTATTAGAGGTGTTGATGAGAGTTTGTCACTGAGGAGTTTTTTGACTTGTTCATATGATGGACACAACAGCAGGAGTCAGTCTGACCACTGATGGCGCCTCATCAATGGTCAGGAAGAAGGCAGGTGTTGCCACAAAATTCAGGCAGAAGGTGCAGGCAGCCAACGCAGTCAAAGATTTTTGGACATTTCATTGTATTTTGCACACTTGAATGACATGAAATGTGTTGTTACACAAGATTTGAATCCTGATATTGATGGCCTGGTGAAGGCCAAACCACTCAAGTTTCAGGAGAGAAATTCTTGTTATGTTCACAAATGTTTACAAGTTTCATTTAGTATAATTTTTCATCAATTTTCACATTTATATTTCCGACAGGTTGTTTATTTTTTCTGTAGCCCCCTCTTGAGTTTACTATTTTGATTGCTTCAATGTCAGATGTAAAATATTCGGTCTGTATAACTTTGAGTAAACCACTTTTTTAAGTAAAATGCGTTTTATTTGAAATAATAATAGCTCAAATTCTTCCAACTGAGAAAAAAACAAAGCTACAGGTAACAAGTTGACCATAGGTTATTTTGCTATTAGGTTACCAGTCGAATAGTTGAATCTGGCCTACGAAACAAAATGAGTTTGACACCCCTGATCTATGGTCAACGCTTTTGATATGATATTCATGAAAATAATATAAATTTGAAAACACAATAAAAACACATGAAGACACAGTAAATGTAAATATACAATCATCGTAAAGTTATGATTAATGTTTTAATAATGATTGAGAATTAATGAAGATACAATAAACATGGAGGAGTGATAATATATCATACATGTAAAGAGAAAATAAAGATGAAAAACAATTCACGTAAGTATACAATTAACAAAATTTAAGAACAAAAAAACTAAATATGCAACACACAGCAAGGTTGATAAATGTAAAATATGATAAATATAAAGAAACAATAAATAGGAAGATATTTTAAATGATATTATAATATGTGATGAGTATCAAACTATAATAAGCTTGAAGATTTGACAAACATTAAAATAAAAAAATGTAAAGACACAGTCCTAAGCACGAAGATTCCTTCATTGTAAGGCACATCAGCTTTATTCCTCTATAGTTGCCACAACTCTGCACGTCTCCCTTATTCTTAAAAATGGACACCATCACACTTCTTCTCCATTCCTCAGGAATCTTCTCACCACCTGAGATCCTGTTGAACAACCCAGTCAGAAACTCCACTGCCATCTCTCATAGACACTTCCATATCTCCTCATATCATCAGGACCAAGTGCCTTTCCACTCTTCATCCTCTTCGATCCCCCCAATCCCCCACCACCAACACACTTCAACTTTTCTAATCTTTGAAACTTTCTGCTCCACAAGTCACCTCTTCTATTCTTTTTTCTCTCTCAATTTCTTAACTCACCAACTCTTCAAAGTATTCTTTCCATCTTTTCATGACACTAATGACACCTGTCAACACATTACAATCCCTCTCCTTAATCAGTCTAACCTGCTGCATGTCCTTCCCATCTCAGTCTCTCTGTCATGCTAATCTGTAAAGGTCAGTCTGCGCCTCTACCCAATTTAGCATACAATTCATCAGAAGCTCCTTGTTTGGCCTTTGACCCCTCTACTTTCACCTTACACTGTTTCTCCATGTCTAGTCTTTTCAGTCTTCTCAGTGTGCAGCTTTTTCTTAGCTAACCTCTTACTCCGTAAACACTTCTGCCCTTTCTCATTCCACCACCAGGTCTCCTGATCCACTTTCTTTCCTGAAAACACAACACGTAAACTCCTACCTGTCTTCCTGATCACATTAACAGTAGTGATCGAGCCATATGGGAGTACCTCCTGACCACCCAGAGCCTTTTTCAACTGTTTCTTTAAAGTCATGCAACACTCTTCCTTTTTCAGCTTCCACCAGCCTGTCCTCTTCTCTGCCTTTGTAATTTCTCTCTTCATCTTCTTCATCACCAGAGTCATTCTACACACCACCATCCTATGCTGTCTGGAAACACTATCACGTACCACTTCTTTGCAGTTATTGATCTTCTACACTGTCTACACAAGATGTGGTCTATCTATGTGCTTCTACCTCTACTCTTATATGTCACCCTATGTTCCTGTCTTTTCTCAAAGAATGTATTCACTAAAGTCCTTTCTATCTTTTTTGCTAAATCAACCACCATCTTTCCTTCTTTGTTCCTCTCCTGGATACCAAATCTGCCCATCACCTCCTCATCACCTCTGTGTCCTGCACCAACATGTCCATTGAAATCCGTACCAACGACAACGCTCTCTCCCTTCTAGGGATGTTCATCATCACTGTATCAAGGTCCAACCAGAATCTCTCCATCTCCTTCAGCTTCCTGCCTGTAGGAGGACACCAACTAACAACTTTAAACATCACACCTTCCATTTCTATCTTCAGGCTCATCACTCTGTCTGACACTATTTTTACCTCCACAACACTCCTCCTTTAAAATAACTCCTCCTCCATTTCTCTTTCCATCTCCATCATGATAGAACAACTTGAATCCGCTCCTAAGCTTCTGGCCTTGCTACGTTTCCACCTGGCCTCCTGGACTTACAGTATGGCTGCCTTCATCCTCTGCATCATATCAACTAACTCTCTACTTTTTCCTGTCTTAGTTCCAACATTTAAAGTCTATACTCTCAGTCCAACACTCATGACTTTACCCTTCTGTCTCTTCATACAAACACGCCTTCCTTCTGTCCTTCTGACCAACAGTAGTCCAACTTCCACCGGCACCCTGCTGGTGAACAGCATAGATGGCAGTCATTGATAATCGGGCTTTGACCGATCTGGTTTGGATATTATAAGTCTGATTCACATGTTTGGTTTGTTAAAGATTTTACGTTGAATGCCCTTCCTGACACAACCCTCTGTATTTATCCTGGCTTGGGCCTCCTCGTGGCTACATTAAACACAATTTAATCTTAAATTCTTGTATATATATTCATATATAATGAGCAAAATGCTATAATAACATTTAAAAAAAACACTATTTTCATTGGAAGGGGTCTTTAATACTGGTAGATTAAAAAAAACATGAAGATACGATGGAACTGAATATATGGTAAATATGTGTGAAGACACAATTAGCTTAGAGATTTAATAAACATGAAAATACGATATGCTGTAAGATTCAGTAAACATGGAGATACAGTAAACATAAAAATATGATAAACTAGTCATTTCCTGCTGTTCAGAATTATACAAGTGTCACTAGGACAATCTTATCATTCAGTTAAGGAGTTTGTTTCAGATTTTTCAGCAGAAAGAAGGTTCTCCTCTTCATTTACATTTTCTTTGCTCTTTCTGAAAAACATCTGAGTTTTTTCGTTGACTAAATTTTGTTTTTCTTTTTTCCTTTGCAGCTTTCAAGAAAGAGGAGAGCAGTTTTGATGAGGTATGTCTCGGTCAGCCTGTCACATCCCTGGCCCGGTTTCAGGGCTCCACTGTGTTTTTGCTCAGTTTGTTCTTCAAGGTCTTCTTGGCCAGATGTTGTCAGGAAGAAAATCTGTGTTCTACTGTGCTACATGGATGTGTCTTTTTGTCTTTTACCAGCCAAGTAAAACCCTGATGTTTTCATTTCTATAGTCAAATTTTTTTCTCATAGCTATTTGTAGTCGTTTCAATTGAAAAATGTTGTTCCTTTCAGCCAGTTCAACCACAGAGGTTAAAAGGTTATTTTGTGTGCTTGCCAACCACTAGGTCTTATTAAATGCTCTCATCTTCCTTCACACTCTCCCACTTGTGCTGAACTAAAGCTGAAATCTGGTGAATAATGGGTTCATATCATCTCAGCTGTGAGTCCACGGTGAGTCCATGGAACTGACTGTCAGAGAGTGGGGCTCTGGTGTTTGTAGCCTGAGCGAATGCAGCTTTAACTACTCTGCTGCACCTTCCTGAAGCTTTGTTCTCAATGTTTATTACAGAACAATGTTTCTTCTTTGTATGAACACACAGTGCTATATGGAGAGTTATTTCTACATTTGTAAACTTTCATAGCAGTAGTTTTAAAGGGCCTATATCATGCTATTCTTAAACCTGACTGAGTAAACTATGTCCAGAAACATGAACTGTGACATACTGAAGCAGAGCATGATTCCTTCCTCTGGAAAGTGGGCTGCAGGGCAGAATTCCAGTATGATAATACCCCCAAACACACCTCCAAGATGACCACTGCCTTGCTAAAGAGACTCAGGGTAAAGGTGATATATTGACCAAGCATGTCTCCAGATCTAAACCCAATTGAACAACTTTGTGTGTCCTAAAACGGAAGGTGAAGGACAATAAAATCTGTCAGCTTAGTGAAGTCATCATGGAGGAACGGAAGAGAATTCCAGTGGCAACCTGTGACGCTCTGGTGAACTCCATGCCGACAAGAGTTAAGGCAGAGCTGGAAAATAATGGTGGACACAAAATATGGACACTGACCATTTCACTTCAGGGTGTACTCACTTCTGTTTTCACGTGTTTGTCTATTGATGCCTTGTGATTTATTTTAAAGTAAAATACATTTACACTGCAATACAAGATGAACACTGACTACTTTCCATTGTGTCAAAGAGTCATTTCCACAGTGTTGTTCTCTGAAAAGATATAAATAAATCTGCAGAGATGTGAAGGGCGTACTCACTTTTGTGAGATATTGTATGTTGTGGGGTCGCGATGACCCCACCCTTACATTACCGTGCTATCCCTCCCATGACAAAGGTTGACAGGATTTCATGGACACCAGTGACAATCAAAATCATTGAAAAAAAAGTTCAGCACGATGTCCAGATGACCCCACTCCCAATGTAAGCATGCCTTGGCTAGTACAAGGGATATTACACTTAAGAGCTCATAAAAGTAGATTTTGCATGATATAGGCCCTTTAAAAAACAAACCACTTTGGTTTGAAATCAGTCTAAAATCAGAGCACAACAGGTATCACTTTAGTTCACAGAAGACCTATGAACACCATTAAAAAATGCTTAGTAGTGGAAAGTATGTGCAATGAGCATGGAAGCCAACCAGGTGACCTGTGTATGTGTTGATAACATTCAGCCAGGAAGCAACTTTCAGCCAAGTGGATTGGTCTGATCATTTCTGGATTCTTTCAGAACAGTTTGACCAGCTCCCTGCAGAAAAGCAGAAGGTCCGTCCAAAGTTCAGACTGAATGTTTAGTAGGGACTCTCCAGACAGACAGATGTAATGAGCAATCAGGTTCTTATCACTGCCAAAAGTTAAGGATGAACATGAGTTGATGGACTACTCACCTTTTTGGACTACATTGTTTTATTTGTTTGTTTTGCTATTGGGCAAAAGGACTCAAACACAGAGAAAGACTACCAATTTCTGATGTCTTTCTGAGTGTGAGAAAATCTATTTAAAACAGTCAGATCAAAGTAGTTCTCTGTATTTAACAAACAGAACCTCAGTTAAACACCATGTAACTTTATTTTAAATATATTTAGACAAAACAACAACAAATCTGAGTGTTTTAATGGACAGTAAATCTGTCACACGTTTTGTTTTTTGAGTTATCATGATGCAGAAAAATCCTCTCAAAACAGAAAGTGTGTGTTTTAGCATCTGTGTGTGTTCAGAGGACTGTGCAACAACATGTAGGGGAATTCTGAAGAACTTTCACATGAAAACATTTTGGGATTTGGAAATGATTCATTTCAATCAATCAAAGCAAAAATTATACAAAAACAATGCAGACAACAGAAATGTATGGCTATACAAAGTAGGGCTGTCAACGTTAACGCGTTAACACATGCGTTTAATTTCCAAAAATTAACTCCTAAATATATATTAACGCTAATTAATTACGCTGCAAAGCAACCGTCTTCTGCCGGTTCAGGCTTCAAGCGGACTATTTGATATGTAATGGGGGCCGTTGTCACAGTAACAAATCAATGCGTTGCTGGATCAATCTGTTCTACCTCATGAGATTTTCCTACCTGTAGCACAAAATGATAGATATAGCTAACCAAATGTCCTACCTTATCTGACAATCCCAATTCATTGTTTTGGCAACTTTATTAGCCCCAAACTGAGAATATATATATATATATATATATATATATATATAGAATGTGATCGCATACGCATCAAAACGCAACTCTCTAGCGTGCATGCGTACACTCCATACAGGATGACATTGTGCTGCATCTAACAAGCATTTACAAAAATTAAAATAGTAAAAGAATGAAATAAGAAATTGTTTTAACAATGCTAACAGAAACATAATACCCCTATGATTTAAAGTTCATGGGGAACATCTAAATTAAAGTAAATAATAAGGATTTAATATATTAATTAATATTTTCAGGCTGCAACAGTTACCTACTGTATATGAACGAATGAAAAATGTTGATGTGAGATTGTAAACATAGCAGGGTAGGACAGAATTACTGGGGGAGTAGGAAACTGTAATGAGGAGGCTGAGGATCCATATGCAAATGTTTTAATTGACTTGAGCAGGAGCAAGACATAAATGTAGTCGGAGTCCAGGCGAAGGTCAAAACACAAGGGCGACGCAGGAGAGAGAAGAAACATGCATGGGGTCAGAGTACCAGGAAGTCAAACTAGGAATAAATGCTCAGAACTGTCAGCAAGTCCAAACAAGACTTCGCTTTGAAGTGAAGTCTGGAGCTGGTGTTTATGCTAGTGGTTAATGACAACAATAGGAAAGAGCTGAACAAGAAGGAAGCTGATGCAAAGGCTGATGGGAGTTAAAGTAAGGAACTGGGTGCTCAATACTCATGCGAGAGCTCCCTCTGGTGGTTGGAAGTGGGAGCTGCTGACAGATCCATGACAAAAACATTTGATGTTAGCCTGTAAACACAGTAGAGTAGGATAGAATTACAGGAGGCAGCACAAACTCCATGGGGGTAGAACAAACTTACAGGGGCAGCATAAACTCACGGGGGCAGCACAGTTTAACTTGTTAAAATGTACACGTAGTATGTTGTCGTGTGCAGATGGAGAATGTAAGAAGTGTGCGATTGTCATTAATGAGCTGTATGAAAACAATCCAGCAGATCTGTGGCAGATCAGTGTCTGCGTGGTGAATATTTCCAAATCCCTGGGGTCTTTCAAACCAAACGCCGCGGAATATGAATAGATGCTGGAGCTGAACTACCCAGCCAAGGTTTAATTCGCAATCTGATTTTGAAACGTTTACTGGCAAACGGCAAAAACAACAGCATAGTAACCACAAGATTACAGAGATATGACAGAACTATGTGCGGGAAGCCATAACTGAAATGATGACGTAAGTTTGGTCTGCACACGCGCAGTGGGTGAAGGTAGGAAATAATCACAGGTAGGAAGGATTTATAGAACACCAGCAGCGACCTTGAACTGCAGCGGCAAAGCAAAGCCATGTATGTGCTGATCGTCACGATAGGTTCAAAAAATCATCAGGTCAGAGAGAAAGTTCACCTCTTAATGCATTTTTTTCTCCAGATCAAGAAGGAGAAGTTTGTTTTGAAGAAGCCTGCACATATAGAACATTATGACCACAACTTCATCTGAAACACCCAGCAGCCAATCAGATTAGAGTATTCACGCTGACCGTTTAAACTGCAGGAACATTGTTTGTTTCTGATGACTGTTCATCAGCATCTTTGTTTTCTTGGAGTAAAACTGCAGACGTTAAAGTCTTTACAGTTCTGCTTATTGCACTGTTGATGTGTTTTCTTCACACAAATGACATTTCTGGTTTAACACTTTATAAATGTAAAGATTTCAGACAATAAAACTGAAGGGAAACATGTTCTCTCTGGCTGGTTTTTTGTTCAAAAGCTGCATATTGTTGTATAATATTTACCTCGTAAAACATTGTAATTAATCGTAACCCAAAAGTGTGATTAATCTGATAAGTTTTGATGGCACTAATACAAAGTAATATCAAACATAGGGAAATTTGTAATAAAAATTGATTGTAAAATACACATACATACACTAGTAAACAATTCAGTTGTTATAACTCTTTTGCACATAGAACATAAGACAATGAAACTATTAAATGTTAAGATTGTCAAAAGAAGTTTAATAGATTGCTTGAAAGGGAGTGGGAGGAAATGAATATTTTTAATCCTACATCACATCAAACTGTAATACCCAGGACACATTGTAGCTGTTGGCACTCGGCCACAGTTTGGTGTTACATTTGAAAATAGGATTTCATTGTTTGATTGCACATTTACAAATCCCTACATACATATTTACAAACCTTTTTATGGGACGGTATCTTCATGTTAGACACTTTTTATTCCAAAAGTAAACCATTGAAAGACATTTATCAAAAAAAAAGGACGATTTAAAATCCTTTTTGAGAAACCTGGCAAAGCATTAGTGCTTTTAGAATTGTTTTGCTCCAAACATTCATCTTTTTATGTTACAGTCCTTGCAGAGAGGTGGGTGGGAACAACATTGTCTTCTAAAATAATTTGGATAACATTTGGATCGTGCTCTTCTTCAGGGAGCAACTTTGGTGATGAAGTAGAACATTTCTGGAAGTCAGAGTCATGGGAATTAGCTGGAGCTGTTTGCTATAAATGGACTTCGCTGTTAAGTAGGAATGTTGAGAATCCGAGCAGGGAAAACCCTCTTTCCTGTCTATAACAGGACAGCCAACAGCCAAAGGTTTTGAAGCAGTGGGAATCTGGTTTGTGTGAGTGCAGGCATTCTTCCTTGTGTTTGTCAGAAAGGCAGATGCTGTTTAAGTTACTGAATGAGACAGCAGACATACACCCCTGATTCCCAAGGTCAAGAGATGGTGGTAGAGAACCCAACGTGCAGAAGACCAGGCAAGTGACACAAATTCAAAGGTTTAATAAATAAACTTAAAAAACTACAGAGAAACAAAAACGTGATAAAACAGATGACGTGACATTGGAGATCTGATAGCCAAACACTTACATACACTAACACATTAACACATTAACATTAACACAACTCAAGCTGTGGATAACTGATGCATGACACAGACTCACTATCGATAAAACAGAAAAGGTAAGAAGCAGTGTACAGAACAGAATAAAGAAAATCCCCTTGACTGTGTGTTAGGATGTACTCAGACTGGACACATTTGGTTCGCTTACAGTTAACCAGAGTTTGTTTCCCCCAATAATCTAGAAACATTTTTCAGTCTGAATACACCCAAGTAGACCCTGGTCCAGGACCAGGAACCACTCTTTGACCCATCTTTCGAGGTGGTCTTGGTTCGTTTCCGGTTGGACTCAGCTCCGGAGTTCGCTTAATTTGGTTCGGATTGCGTCCTGAACCTTGCATTTGGGTTGTATTCAGACTGGCGTCAACTGAACATTTTGATTTCAAACCAAATCTTGTAAACAAAACCATGTGCAAAAGATCTCTGCAACCACTGGCCATGAGTTACAAGGGTGGGGCAAAGCAAGAATAATGGAAGTCCAGCTCTTTGCAGTCTTTGTCGGGACCTTTCACTCAATTCATTATATTTCGCGGAGCAGTTTGAACGTCTGTATCAATGTGAGGTACAACACTCTTTACTGCTGCTTTGGTACGGTGGAGGCATGCTGCAAGGGGGCTTTTGAGGAAGTAACACCTTTGAGAATATGCTGATAAGTGTTTATATAGGTTGTTAGTGTGAGAAACAATGTGGATCATGTTAAAAGTTGTTTCAATGAGCCTACATTCATCTGACCACATTTCAGTGAGTTGCTGTTGCATCGCTGCTCCACGTTTGTCCGGGTCTCTCGTTTACAAGAGGATTGTCATATGGTTGGATGAAATCCAAATTGAATTTTTTGATGCACACAAGTTCTGTGGACCGACCCGGTTCAAATTGAACTTTTTGGCTGCAATGAGCAAAGGTACGTTTGGAGAAGAAAAGGTCCAGAGTTTCATGAAAAGAACCTCTGTCCAACTGTTAAGCATGGAGGTGGATCCATCATGCTTTGGGCTTGTATTGCAGCCAGGAAACATTTCCCCAGTAGAAGAAGAATGGATTCCACCAAATTTTGGACACTAACTTGATTCCATCTGTGAAAAAGTTAAGGGGAGGATGGCTTCTCCAAATGATAATGATCCTAAACACACCTCCAAATCCACGTTGTCTTACATTAAGAGACAGAAACTGAAGGTTTTGCAGTGACCTTCAATCACCCCACCTCAACATCATTGAAAATCTATGGATAGACCTGGAAAGAGCAGTGTGGAACAGACATCCCAGGAATCTGAAAGAACTGGAAGACTTTTGGAAAGAAGAATGGATGAAGAAACCTAAACAAGAACTGAGAGACTCTTGACTGCTACAGAAACCTTTACAAGCTGTGATACTTGACAAGAGGGGCAGTACAAGGTACTAACTCTGCAGGGTGTCCAAACTTTTGCACACACCATTATTTTGTTTTTGTTATTTTGAAAGAGTAAATTATGGAAATAAAGCTTGATTTTTTGACTCATTAAAAGAATGTCTTATCTGTAAACTAAGGCCTTTAGGAGATTTTTCAACCTTCTCTTGGGTTCTTAATGCACAATAATAGAACATTTTACCTGGGGTGCCCAAACTTTTGATCCCCACTGTACAGCTTGTGACTGTAAAGCGCACTGGTACTAAATCAAGGTAGAAGTTTGCTGGAAAAGTTTGTCATTTCTGTCATTTGTCAGTATGTCATTTACTGATCTTTGTTTCCTCCTGATGCTCAACAGCCTCATCATCATCTTCTTTGTGTTCTCAGCTTCTCAAAGTTCTCCTTTCATCCTTCCATCACACCTGTGGAACGTGTCATCACATTTCCATCTCTGACCTTGATCATCCTAATTTGCTGCTCGTCCTTCCATCTCTGTTTCTCTGCCTCACTTTGTGTCCAACCTTTTGTTTAAGTCTTCCTACATTCTTTGTTTGACCTCCACCTTCACCTTTTGCTGCATTTCCCTGTTCTCCTGTCTGCTGTCTTCAGTCCACTCAGTGTTTAGTTAACCAAATGTGCATTATTTGCATCATTGTGTCTTTTGTCACAGTATTAAGCTTTAACATGATGAAACAGGATACTTTCAGTTACATCTGTTGGCAGCTGCTGGGTTTTGCAGCTGCTGTTTTTTCTGGCTCACTGATAGAAATTGTTATTGAACCTTAGCTGATGAACTGTCCACTGTCCTTAATGACTCCCTCCGTTGTCACAGATGGGTATAAGTGAAATGTGAGGAACATTATCTGAAAAGTGACCAGAGACTACATGATTGAATGATGTTGCTTTACCAAATCAATAAAGTCACACATCTTGTGTCTGAAAACCCACTCTTCTCTATCAGATGAGCCAATAAGTGGAAAACAGACCAATGTGAGGGACTCAGATCCTATTTCACGATTCCAAATTTAGCAGAAAGCATTTCAGCTTTAGTGAACTCATTAACTTTGAGTGCTGTACATGTGTGTGCCTCCATACGCCTCCCACTGTGGCGGCTAAGCCTGACTGACTGACTGACTGTCTGTCGCCCTTCAAGTTGTTGCTATTGGCATTTTTTGGCTCTGTCTGATTCCTGACAGCTGCTGGCTAATCTGTGCTTTGGGTCAGACTCTCCCAATCTGGGAAGATGATGGAGCTGAATGTCTGTTTGCCCTCCATGTGCTTGCTCAGCTTTCCCCCAGAGGTCCAGTAATTTAATGTTACTTAATATTAGCTCTTTCTTCTGCCATGTGAGGATTAGTGCAGCAAACTGCAGAGGCCTTTTCTGGATCCTCCTACTGTCCTAAAGAGAGAAATGTGGAGTTTAAAGCTCTTATCTCTGATCTGAAGAAAATGCTAAACTTTTGCAAATCTATACACAATTCAGCCATTCGTACACACACAAATGTCACTTAATGTCAGATGTTTATATAATACATTACTGTTATTTTTTAAATGGAATACATTGTCATTTAGTCTCCATCCTTTGGAAGAGTCTCAGTGTAGTCACAAGGTGCTTTTATTAAAAAATAAAGCCATGTGAGGACCTCTGAAAACCACACATCTGTGAAGGCTCATCAACTCAAATCTAAATGAGATTCTTTTGACGCTGATCAGGGGTTTGCAGGCGCCGCACAAGCACAATCTTCTTCTCAGACTGGATCAGAGAAGCAATGTGCAGCATCTAATCTACTGCATGCACAGGCTTGCTCTTTAGAACTCTGAAGATGATGATCACATCGTGACTCAAAAATCCTGCTTGGCTCTCCAGTGGTCCTGCGTTTGGGAAGAATCTCCTCAGCCTTTGTGGTCAGCAGAATGTCAGCACAGGGGCAGAGATAGCATCTCATTTCAGATTTTGACTGCTGTAGTCACAGCTTTAATTAACCCTCCTCTTTGCTGGGAACCTAATGGAATAAAAACTGCTGAGGCGTTTATATGCAGCCCTTCTCCTAGAGGAGGCCATGTTAGTGTTGTTGGACACGGAGTGACATCCATCACGCTGAAAGGTGTGGAGCTCCTCCATATGCTCTGTTGTTGCTATAAGCATGCAGGAAATGGACCCTGACTGTGCAGAAGAAGAAATGATGAAGAGTGATGGGTTTTGGAACAGAGATATGGGAAGGTTAATGAGATGGGATGTGACTGAGCCGCTCTGAAAGTTGTGCTGTGTGAACAGTGAGCCATGCAAGAAGACATGCAGATTGGTCTTTAGGTTTGCGCACGTCAGGTTGAACCAAGTCTTGATCTTTGAACCCTGCTGGTCAAAATACCACAGAAATACAAACATTTCTTTTTTGATGGGCTAGAAAGGAAGATATTTGTTATTTTCCTTCCCAGTTCCTGCAAGAATGACAGGGAGTGTTCTCTCTTTTTGACAAAACAAATATTCTGCTGGACATCAATTTTCCCCAAAGCAGAAAACGGAAGTTATTTTTTAGTCCCACTCTGATCATTTTTGGATGTATTTTAAAAGCGTTCCCAGACGTCTTGTAATTATGATTATGTTTTCCCGCAGAGTGGCAGTAGTGCGTTAGAAATTCACCTCAGCGTTTCCCCTCCCCATTGCTGAGAGCTCTCTGTTTACATGCTCTCCTGCTAGCCTACAGCCGCTCACAACCCAAGCTTAACATTACTGGTGCTAAAAAATGACCATCAATATTGGCGCTATCCAGTTCTGATTCAGATTCGAGGAGAACAAAGATGTACACAGATCAGAATGGAGCAGAGCAGGAAGACTGACATGCCCAGCGTATTTTCTATGTCACAAATACAGTCTTATTTTTGTCTGCTTCTGAATCACGAACGTTGGAATAAGGAAATACTTATAAATGCAATTTTAATCTTAATTTTCTTTACATATGTCCTTCATAATCAAAGAATACCACAAGAACATATTAGAAACACCAAAACCTCATTTTTATTAGAGTGGGTCTTTAAAGTCATTTCTTTTGAAGAATTTAAAGAATTTGGTCATTTGATTTTTTGCTGAACTTGCATCATTTTAACTGAAAAAGGGCCTTTTGCTTTGTTGAATCTAATTGGAGAAACAAATCCTTCAGCTGATGTCTTTATTCTAACCCCTGACTCACAGCATGCGGTCCGGCTCCCGTCCGGACGCTGGAGTCTTTACGTAACATGAAAAGTGCAAGAGGCACTCACACTGCATCCAGTCCGGTCCGGCCTCTGCGGCGCTCCTTACACGTTTTGTTGGCTTCACATTTTTGCCAGACACCGGAGCTGAACCGTAGCACTTGTGAAGTTGGGGCAATTTACAATCTAAACCGGAAACCATGCCAGCGAATGTAAAGTGCATCCGGTATATTTTTCAAAATAAAATGTATTTTTCGCTGTACTTGCTGTTTTCCCCGTGTTGTAGACATTACGTGATTTCTGCTGACACGGGGGTCTCAAAGTGTGTGGTAGAGAATAATTTCAGCCATATAACACCATGGATGACGAGAGGCTGATCACAGAGATCCAGAACTGCCTCATCCTTTGTGATACAACACATTAAGGACAAAAAGGACAGAGTCTGGGCTGAGATATCACAGGCTGTTGGACTTGATGGTGAGTTTGTGTAACATGAACATTCACACTCAGATTAGGAAGTTTATAAAAGTTTGCCCACCTTTGTAAATCCATTGATTGAAGATGAGTCACGCAGAAAAAGAAGTGCTGTGAATACACTCCAACATCACTATGGAATGAGGGTTTCTTTACCATGGCGTCATATTTAAATGGTGGATTCTCGCGGGAACCTACGTGAGTTCTCAGGGCTGCGAGGTTTGCAGCATAGGGTGCAAGAAGGACTGCAAGCAAACCGTAGTCAGTGTGAGTTACCGACCGTAGCTAGACGGCACCGGAGCCGGACCGCGTGCGGTGTGAGCCCGGGCTTACAGTGTTTGGTGTCTTTCCTGATTACTGTGTGGAAAAACAAAAATGAATAAGGTTCCTGCACTCTGATGTAATGTAATGTGCATTCGAGGATGTTTTAAAGCACATTTATCAGAGGAGCTTTTCTGTGGAAAACCTTTTCCCAGCTGTTACCAGCCTGCCTTCACATGCAGGCCTTTGCAGCGAGGAAGAAAGGACTGACGAGATTGGAAAGGCTGGCTTTCTGCAAAGGCTGTTACTCTGTAGCCAAACCCAAAAGAGACACAAATGCTGACAGAGGCAGTAACTGAAGTTCAATTTATAGTTTTGTTGTTAAGACTTTTATTTTGAAAGGTTTTTACTATGAAACACCCTTTGGAAGAGTCTAAACTCTTGTTTCTTTTTGTGTTCTGTATATTTTCTAAAAAATGCCAGAGTTAATCCAGACATAAAACCTTTAATTGATGAAAAGTGTCAGCTTTGGCTGTAGTTGCAGTTGTGCACGTGTGTGTGTAACCAGTGGTTACCTGAGTTACTGTTGTCTTTTTATCAGCTGGAATCAGTCTGGACGTTTCCCCTGACCTCTGGCATCAACAAGGCATTTGCACTCACAGAATTGCTGCTCTCTGGATATCTTCACTTTTTCTGCCAATTTTATGTGAATCAACAGTTTCTGAAAACCTGCCGTCTGACACCAACAACCATGTCACGTTCAGAGGCACTTCAGTCACCTTTCTTCCACATTCTGATGCTCAGTTTGATACGCAGAGGATCGTCCTGACCATGTCTACATCCATTGTTAATGAGCAGTTGTACAGGTGTGCCTAATAAAGTGGCCAGTGAGTGTATTTGTCTGTGTGTGTTGATTGAAGTGTGTGTGCGTTGTCTTGTGTTTATAGTGTGTGCAGTTGTCCATATGGATCAGTATCCAGTAAATGTGTGTGCAGGTTTGTGCAGGTGATGGTTAAATGTGTTCTCACGAGTGTTTGTGTGTAGGTTAGAGTGTGTAGAATTGTGTGGTTATTTATGACAGTGAGAACTTTAAACAGAGAACTCCACCCCTTCTCCTCTTTACCATTTTTTCTTTTTCTTTCTTTCTCTCTTTTCTGTTTGGCTCAAAACAAAAGAATAAAATTAGAAATAATATTAAAATAATTAATTGTTGGAAATGTAGTTTATTTTCAGACACAGTAGGAGTTTATATAAAAATACACTTGGTTTTCTCATGGAGTTTACAATAGAAGAGAACTGTTGTGATGTGTTTAAAAACAGAGTCAGCTTCTGTTTGCACAGCTAAGGACAGAAAAACAAAAAAACTAAACAATTCCTGTAGTACCTTTCTTTGTAGAAGATCTTGAGGCAGGGATGGAGGACAGAAGGTTAAGCACAGCTAGAAGAAGGGTGGGAGGAACATGAGTCTCAGGTCTTTTGTTTGAAGGTCTATTCTGCTTCTCCTCTGTTGTAACAATTATTATTATACTATAACTAATATTTAAATGCAGTTTTATTAATCAACAGCAAAGGGGGCAACATTACTCTGCAAAGCATTAGTATATATGGAAAGGTTGGACTTCCATGCACCTGGTGATGGCTGCAGGTGAAGGTGGCATGGTTCTGCACAGAGCCAGAGGCACTCGGGTCTCATGCTGGTGATTAAATGCAGAGCAGCAGCTGGTTCCTCTATTCCAGCATCTAATAAGCCTGGAATGATGGGCGCCAGCTCCTCATTCAACCAGTACAGTGAATGTGAAAACAGGTGGAGTGTGTTGGTGGCCTTCGAATACCATGAGGCCTATCAGCGAGAGTATTATGGCTGCCCCCAAGCACTGCAGACAGCTGTAGGTTTGATAAAGTAAAGATACATCTGAGACAGTGGTGTTTACTGCGTTCTTACAACATGTGCAATGAAGGAAACTGGGAATTCAGAGGAGGGAATCTGCAGTTTTCCAGAGTTTTCCAGAGCGCTGCAGCACAGAGGCAGTGTCACTGCGGTTCTGTTTAGCTCTGACTCCATGCGTACTAACTCTGATTCTACATCCAGCTTCTTCAGCCCTGTTCTTTTGTTCCACGGGCTTCCGTGTTTCCTGAACTTTACTTTTCACTAAAAACTCTGACAATCTCAGCCAAGAGTTCAAATAACTTGGAAAGAATTCAGTCTCTGGTCTCCATAGCTAACCCCATGACTTAACGGGTGGGGTTCCTGGGTGTTGCAGCGCCTTGACTATCTGCTGGGGGTTTGGGGTTGGGGCCTTCTGGTGCCTGAGGGGGGAGCTCTGTTGGTCGGGGGGTTCTGGTTTGGCGCTTGAGTGGGGTGGGCGTGGGGGCCACATGGTCATAGCTTGGGCGTGGGGGTGTGTGGATGGCGCAACCGGGTGGGGGTCTGGCTTGGTTTGGGGGGTGGTCTTTTTGCTTGCCCTGGGGGGGCTGACACGGGGCCCTGCCCCTTGGAGGGCTGAGATCACTCCTCCAATGGCCCTGGGATGGGGTGGGGGCTACCCTCTTGGCGCCCGCGGTTGCTCTGGATGAAGCCTACCATGGCCGCGAGGCCGGGGGAGGGGCTGTTTGTGTAAAGGGGGGGTTCCACTATCGATACAGGACCTTAGAGGTTTGGCAGGTTGCGGTCTCCTTTGAGGCTATTGCTGGGGGCCTTGACTGGTCAAGCTGCATCAGTCCCACCGATGCATGACCAGAGATCTTACAGGGGTGGGGTTCCATCCCTGGCGGAGGGAACAAGGCCCTCAGCAACGGCGGCCATGACTTTTGGATGTGGGCCTCCTGTGCCCGGCAGCCCTCTCCACACACGAGGGATCCCTTAGTTCTCTGGCAAGATCATGAGCAGGGGATCACATCCTATCTGAGCCTGGGGGTGTCCGTGTTTCTATGGTGCGGGTTCTGGCCCTTGCCCTTGGCCGCTGGACCTTTCCAAAATTCCAACATTGGTTGGGCTATGTTTACAGCACTTTTCAGGAACCCCCAATTCTCTTAGCCATCCATCTCTTTGATGGGGCGTGCTGGCCCCTGCCGTGCTCTCTCTTGGATCTCTCTCTCTTTCTGTGGGAGGGCAGTTGCCTGGAGCTTAGAGGGGGGTCTCCCTCGGGGGGCCCTGGCTCGTACCTGGGACTGGGGTGGAGGGACGCTCGGAACTCCTGGATAGTGGTGGGTGGCTTATCTGGGGCAGGGGGGTTCTCAAGGGTGGGGCCCCTAATGTGTTGTCAGTTAATTTCTTTGTGTTGTGAATTTAAAGTGTTGTGTTGTAACTAAAGTGTTGTGAGTACATTTTTTTGTGTTGTGACTAATTGTACTGTCTTGTGTTGCGACCCTTCTGGGCCACCGTACACGCCCCCCCCTTCAGTCCAACAAAAGAAAGGATACAAACATAATTAATATAAATAATTTTATAATATATATTATAATTTTAGCCTAATTAACTTAAGAGGTTTAAATAAATATGCGCCTTGTGTGTTTGAAGATTTATAACCCCCGTTGTAACAGTAAAATCTATCAAACACAAGAGGCTCTCAGCTCATATCTGTTTGCTCAGCTGTTGGACAGGAAAAGTAAAAATAAAAGAAAAAGCTGACATACCCAAGTTGAGAAATAACTTAAAGATCATCATGGCTGGTACACTTTATGAATAAAAGCAGTGCTTTAAGTGGGCCGGTACTTAGTACCGGGACTTCTAAAAACAGCTCTTTAGAGTACCGCCACTCCTCCACATCAGAAGGTACTGCCGGTGTCGGTACCAGATCTACTCGGCCTGTCAAAACGGCTCGAGGGTCCTGCGACTGATGATGACGTCACCCTATTTTATTGACTGTAAGTTGGCACGATGACGTGTAAGACAGTGATTGGCCCAGACAAATTGATAACGATAATTAGGATAGTCGTAACTTGCAGTTATTTGTGAGAAACATGGATGACTTGTACATCAAAATTTCCCACTACATTACACAAGGGACTTAACATAGCGTCCCCCTCACTTCAAAGAATAATTCGTTTTTTAAAGCTTTCAACATGTTATAAAAGGGACATATAAACATTAATATCATAACTGTTAAATCTGATGAGGTTCTGTAATTCCAGAGTGTGGAATTTGATGAATGCTTAGGACTGTAGACCACTGCTTTTGATTATAGTTATCAATATGACAATGTTTTTCTCTGAGTTAAAAAAAAAGTAAAACTGACATTTGGGCCAATTAAACCAGACTGCACACCATAAATAAATATTGTTCTTTATACAGTCATACATTTACTCACATTGGAAAAATAAGTTTATGTTGCCAATGGGTCTCCCTTTAATACATTAACAGAACAGATCTGTTAATGTATTAAAGTACAGTTTACATTTGGTGTAACAAATAATAATGTCAGACACAACAAACAATTATGTCAGACACACCTTACGATTAAAAATGTCATCATTAGTTATGACTAAAAACAACTTTAGGTTACAAAAGGAAACGTAAAATGAAACAACAAAATTATGAGCCCGAGATCTCAATGCTACATAGTTTGTCCAAGTGGTGTTACCGTAGGGTGACGTCATCATAGTCGAAGGACCCCGAGCCGTTCTGACAGGCCGAGTAGATCCGGTACCTACACCGGTACTCAGTACTGACACTACAGATGTGACGTTCATGTTTCCTTCCTCCTCTGAGTTTTACACATAAAAGCTCAAACAAGTTCTATAGCCTATAGAAAATATAACACTGTTATAGTTTAACCATCTATCCATCCATCCATTTTCTTCCGCTCATCCGGGAGGGATGGGCAGCAGTCTAAGCAAAGATGCCCAGACTTCCCTCTGCCTCTTAAACTGTTATAGTTTAACTATTGTAAATATTTAAAAGGTGTCATATAAATAAAATGGCAAGTAAAAATGGCAAGGCCAAGTGTAGTGAGATTTTTCGGCTCTAGTTCGAAACCGGACCAAATAGTTCTGTTAGAGGTTGCAGAGCCCTGGTTTATCTGTTCCATTAATAACATCATTCAAAGCGCACATACACACTCTTTAATGCTGTGTATGCTGGCAGAGGAATATTTATAATGAATCCATATCAGACTTGAACATCTCGTCCACACATGTCAAATGAAGCTAGAATTGAGATTTCAAAACAACTCAGTTATTGATGGGAAATCTGAATTTGAATTATTCTGATCCAGATCTCCTCTTAAATGTTCTATGTATGTTTCAATAAGTGTGGTACAAAAGATATATTCTATATATTACTATTATATATTCTAGTATTTAGTATGTATATTTTAACATTCTTTTGATGATTTTATTGATTTGCATAATCACTTCAAGAACATTTGACTGTTTTTGTTACACTGTTGTTGTTGCCGGTTTGCTTATTAATAAATCAAAGTCAAATCAATGTTGTTATTGTAAACCCATTTAAAATAATGTTATGAACACAGTCGATGTGTGACTACATTTATTTATAGACTTGACCTGAACTTCCTCTTTCTTATTTCATATTATGATGCATAGAAAAAAAAACGTTTTTATTGATCAAATTTGACAGTAAAGATTCTCTGCATTTTAGGTTTCCACTTCCATGACAGAGAGAACCGCCACTTCCTGTTGGCCACTTAAAGCTCTGAATAAAACTAATGAGAAAGCTGAACCATGGCAGTTTTTGAAGTTTTTCATGATTTTTTTCTAGAACATGTTTGTGTTTCTATGGGAAAACATTGGCTTAACATTCTATCATGAAGCTTGTTAATGTGTTGGTGAAATTTTACACTTTTTAAGAACACAAGTTTGTGCGAGTCTCAAAAACATTTCAAAGGAAAAAGAAATCAAGACTCTGTGAGTGTTTAAAGGGTTTTTAGGTCTTTAATCGTTTTCAAAACACACAATCCCTTCACAAAGAATAGAACGTACAGCACAAGCTTCAGGGATTTGGAGGATGTTGTACATTTCTAAGACTGATTACAAATCACAAGGATCTCAAATGATCAGAAAATGGAAAGATCTTTAGAAACTTGAATTCCTGTCTGGGACAACCTTTGTGTTTAGAATGTTGTGTGTGTGTCCTATAACTCGTAAATACTGTGTATTTTAATGGTCTTGCACACAAAATCAAAAGAAGACTTGTGATTACTGATGTCTTGATGAAGTTGTATCTCTATGTTTCACAGCTGTGTTGCTGCTTTCCTGTCTGATAGAGCGCACACAAGCATGCATGTGACAGTTTTCTCCACAACTATTCAGCTGCGAGCATCTCTGGATAAAAACGCCTGTGTCTCCGGAGCTTTCTCACTGACATGGTTCAGACACCATCACATCACCAAACAGCCCAATGACCTCTGTCAGCCTCTTTCTTAGCATAGTAAATGTCCCTGTTGTTCACTGATGATTGTTCACATCACAGTAGATGAGGCTCTTTCATTCATCAACACATGAAAACACAGCAGGCACTCCTGCGCTGCTTCACACTAACTGAAAATAAGTGTTCACGTGTGAGAATCTTTAGAATAAAACCTGCTGTTCCCACCTGCCTCATCCTGAACATGGGATAAGGTGATAAAACAAGCTGTGCTTGATAAAGGAGGTGAGCTGATTCCAGATAAGACCAGAAAGCACTGGTGTTCATTCGAAAGCAGTCAATTAGTCACAATGATTTTCCGCCTCCTGTGTGTGTGTGTGTGCTGCAGTACTGTGAAAGTGTGACGAAGAAGTTGACTAACTGGGAAATGACTGAGAAATGCCCTGAAGTCTGACAGAGGAACTCCAGCACTGCTTTGCTCCTTAAACACAGTCTGATTCTCTCACTTCTTTGTTCTTCGTTGTTCCTGCAGCAGTTTCTTCTGTTCTAAAAGGATTCCTCCTTGGGGATAATTATTCTGACGAGCACAACAATGCGATATTTCATTTTCATGAAGTCCCTTAAGGTGGTCACATGAGCCTCAGGGGAAATGGTCTTCCCTTAAGATGAGCCGTGCTCCTCTCTGCGACCCTGCATGGACAACCCAAAAACCTGCAGCCCCATACAAGTGAAAGTACCTGTGGATGTGTGTAAGGGTGCACCCCCTCCCAGCAGTACAATAATGCTTCAGCATGCAGAGGTGGAAGTATTTGCTTTCTTAGTGTGATGGATTATAGTGTGCTTTAATTATGACAGTAAACTTTTGTAAATGGTGCACAGGTAACTGAAACTGATGGGTATTTGGTACTCAACCATGAAACAGCGTGTGGAGCAGCCCTGTGAGCTTGATGAAGGGCTTTTAGGGGGCAGAAGAGCTTTGGGTCAGGCCGAGGCAGATCCACTGCTATAATGACACTTGGTGTTGTGATAGGGAGCCACCTGGTGTGTTTGAGAAATGGATAAAACTCCCTGCAGATCCAAACCTCATGTGAACCAGGCTGGATCCTGCGTGCTGCTCCCAAAAAACAGATTTAAGTTTTTCTTTTTAAGCTGGAGAGATCTGCAGGTCAGGACAAGCAGGGAACTGTGAGTCATTTTCATTCAAAAGCAAAAACAATCTCTTTTCAGTTGTTACTGTTTATTTTTTATTCATTATTTTCTGCACAAATTATTTGGGATTTCATTTCTTATTTCCTTTAGATGCTGGCCTTCTCCTTCTTCTGAAATGTTGCTTTATGTTGTCATTCTTTCTTTTTGTCTTTCATGAACATTTGGAATAAGTGGATCATGTGTTGTCTGGCTCTTCCTGATGGACAGCGCTGAATTTTTGTCTGCTGGAGTTCACAACAACAAGCCTCAGCTTTTTTCACAAACGTATTTCTGTGTCTGAGACATTTGGAAGGCTAACCTGGAGTGGACCCTCTGCCATCTGCTGGCCAGGCTGAGCCTTGATCCTGACACTTTTCTGTCGGCAAAAGCAAACGACCTTTCACATTCACTGCAGCAAAGATGCATGCAGTGTTACCATGACGTGTGAGGTGTTTCTCAGAACTTGCCCTGGGGCTTTTCTGGCTGTCAGTGACCTTATTCCAAGAGTTGCTGGACTTAACTGTTGAAATCTGCAGGAATATGTGGAGTTAAGAGTCAAGCCAGGGTCAATCCAGCTTTGGAAGCAGCTCCAGATCTGTAAGTCTGGCTCTTGGTGAAGACTCAGTGCAGTATAATGTGAGTGCTGATGTGAGGGCCTGCAGCAATGAACCATGAAAAGGGATTACAGCTCTCCTTTACATTCTGCAGCAGCTCTGTCTGCCTGGTGGGCTCGCTCTGGATCATGCACTGATTTGCATTCAGAAGCTTGTCAGCGGCACAAGGCTCATAGCGCCGCACCAACACCGTGAAGCAGTAATTGTCCTCAGGCTCCATCCTTCAGGCCAACCTGTTATTTAACACATTAGTTGTAATGAATCGCAGGGCAAGCTGGGTGGGCCTCATTTCTGCGTTGCTGTGTTTGTGATTGGCCCTGCTCTTCTATCGATCTGTGAGGAGCAGAGGTGGCGAGCAAAGTGACTCAACGCAGAATAACAATGAAAAGAGATGGAGAGCCGGGAGGAGGCTGTCCCTCTGCAGAGAAGACTGGGATTTTAAGTGGTGGGGAGGGAAAAGGGAATGTAGGCCAGGCAGGGGTGTGAATATCACTGAACATTTGTCCACGTGCGCACACAAACGGCACAGAGAGTGCATTAACAGCTGGAGTGCTGAGAGCACCAGCTGGGTAGGTCAGTCCATTGTCCGTCATGGCTGGCATAAGGTGGATTCGGTGCGTCTGCGGCGTTGTTCACTTCTGTCCTTGTCAATCGATTGGATCTCTTCTCACAAAGGTAGGTGCTGGCTCCGGGCTGTGCTTCTCACCACAGAGATTCAAGGTCAGACACTCATCACGTCGTCCATGCATCAGTGTGAGTCTGCAGGTTCACATGTCAGAGACTCACTTCAACGATATCTGGGGGATCTCTGATTGCATTCATGTCTATCTGAACGTCTACTGACCTTAAAGACAAAACCTTGGTTTTAAAATATGAGGGTTCAGTTTAAAGCAGGCACTTGAAGCGACCTACTCTGGATCTGCTGCTCCACAGATGACTTCCTTTAGGACTGAACTGACTCCACTCAGTCTGAGAGTTATGGAAGAAGCTTTGACCTGTGATCAGGTGAAGGGCACCTCTGCAGGACAGACGGGTAACTGTTGAATCTCAATGTTGTCAGCTGACAGATACTGACCAAAGGATGTGTAGCTCAAACTCAAACCTGATCACAGCAATACTTCACTTTATGAAACATATTATAGTTTGTCTCCGACAGTTTGCGCTGTGACTTATATAAATGTTCCCTTTTCTTATGAAACAGTAACAGTCATCCCAACGAACAACCTATTTTCTCATCCCAAAATAAAAAAACTGACAGTTTTATTTTATCCTGCAGTCCCGTGGATTCCAGGGTTTTTGGGTGTTGGTCATACATTGTGGGTCAGTGTCAGTGATTGTGATGCAGTCGTGGGCTTTTTTGAAACCTGACTTGTGTTGTCAGAGCAGGTATGAAGGCGAAAATGTCACGACTGAAGGTTCACTGATTGATCTGGACATCTGTGGTAGACAGGAGGATCAAACCAGCCACCTCACCAATCAGAGGACCACAGCGGAAAACAGGGACTGTACGTTAGAACAAGAATAACTTCTCTTCTTGTTTCTGAGCTTGTTCTAATCTCAGCCTCTGTTTTTTTTCTCCTTTGATTTTGAGTTTTTTGTGTAATCCTGATTTCTTTATGAGAGTTGAAATGTCTGAATGTTTCATGCATCTTCTCATTCCTGCTTTACTGTAAAAAACAAACAAACAATCTTTTAAAAACATGCCTGAGGGTTTTAAACAGAGAGTTAGTGAGTGCATGAAAGTATCCATAAAGTCATGTTTCCACTGTGGTTGCTACAGTCAGACATGCAGGCTTGTTTATCTACAGCCTGTTCACTGGTTGACTGTTTGCAGGCCTGTTTTCAGCTTTTGAGAGCTTTTAGAGTTTCCATTTCCTCTCAAAGAAAGACTGATATGAGCAAGTGAAAAAAAACAAAATGAAAAAGACCTTCCGTCCTTTTAAAAAAATCACTTGTCCCACTTAAAATGCAGGTTCTTCTTTATGATTTATTCTTCACTTCTCTGAGGTGTTATTATTTTAGAAAATTGAAAATTGATCTCACAACAAAGAAATCGATTTTGGGTGTCTTTAAATGACTTCTGCAAGTTTTAGAGAAACTACTCAGCTTTAAATTTCTGAGGCTGACACGAGACAATCTCCAAGTCTGTCTACAAAAAATCCTCTGTACTAGTCATCTATGAAATACTTCTATACAAGTCGTCTATAGTAGGGGGCGATAGGGGCTCTCTGGGAGACCAGAGAGCCTGGACAGGTGTACAGAACCACAAAGCATGCATGTAATTGTCAGGTAGATTACTTTCACAATGCTCACAAATGTCTGAGTTTTTGAGACCCATCTTGAACATCCTTTGTCCAGTATAGTAAATTCTGTGAAGAGTTTTAAATTGGATTAGTTGTAGGTTTGGACTTTTTGTTAATTTAAAGATGTTTAGACAAATTTCTGACCAGAAGCTTGTGTCTGTACTTCTACCTAAGTCTGCATCCCATTTTGTTGTTGGAATTGAGACTTCGTTATCTAAGTTGCATAAGAGTTTGTATATTTTGGAGAGTTTTATTCAATGAAAAATGAATCACAGAGGTAACTAGTTCTGGTAATTTTAAGTCATTGTCACTGGATTTAAATGTTTTAGTAATTACAGATTTAAGTTGCTGATATTCCAAGAATGTATTTATTCCATGTTTTTCTTGTAGTTCTTGGTGTGTTATGAATCTTCCGTCTGTAATTAAGTGCTCAAGTAGTCTTATGCCCCCTGCTTGCCAAGCAGGGAAGTGCAACATTTTCCTATTTATCAGGATGTCTGGATTGTTCCAGATGGGTTTCATTTTGCATGGTAGTAGTGAAGAGTTTGACATTTTAAGAAAATCCCACCAGGCTATTAAAGTAGTACTTATATTACTAGATAATATTAATATTACTGCAGAGACGAAACAACCAGTTCTGGAAAAGTTTTTTTATTTTTGAAGCGGCAAGTGTTTTAAAAATGCTTATTTTTTTGGATTATTTAGTCAGCATATCTGTTTAAGAAAGTTGGAAAATGTCAAGTTTCACCAGATCTTTTTCACAATCTAAGTTCAGAGCAGCTGATAAGAAAACTCTGATGACCCAGCATTCCAGCGGCATTTAAACGCATCACTTACACACCAATCTTGGAGATGTGAGCCCATCTTCAAAAATGTGCAAGAACTATTTGTAATGTTGGATATTGTGACTGTACTAACATAATATTTCTCAACTCCAAAAATCTTCAAATTTTTTGACTTACTTTATTGTATACCTTACTATTCCTCTATAAAGCTATTGGGTATTACCTTGCAATATTCAGAAATTATTCACAAAAAGGGATGGAGATTACTCTCTAAAAGGATACGGTATTTTTGAACAAGTATCAGTTAGAACAATTAGACAAAGTATGTATGTGTCAGTGTGTGGATTTAAACTGTGTTTAGGAATCAATACGAACAATGCCCTGATGTTATTCAATTTACTTTCAAACCTAAAGAGAAACACAAGCTGGATGAGCAAAAATGATGAAATATCCAAGTATTTACTGCAAAATGTTGATTGTGGACAAAAAATAAATAAAATAAAATGTATTAAGTGAAATATTATTGTCTAATATGTGACAAGTAGCTAAAGGGATAGGCTAGAATTAGCAATGGCTTCTGCCTATCCTCTTTTCAAACATGTATTTTTAAGTTTAGCTTAACTGATACTTCTCTTTATTTGATTATTATTTATTGATGTATTTATCATCATTAGATTTTTTTTATTTGCATAATTGTTTTGTATGTTTTACGTGTGAAAGATATCGTATCTTGTCTAAAAAAATACACACATTAAACATTCAGTCCTCCTCATCACACAGAGATACAAAGGTTCATATCAGTGTGCGTTCCTGTCCATGCTTTACTCCAACGTTGGTCTCAAAGTCTGAAGGACGGCCAGTCTGCAAGGACACAGAGCAAACACTCTGCAAAGGGGCGGAGTTTTAGGGGAGTTGGACTTTGCTGAAGAAACGGGGCGTGGGGTGTCCCCAGTTGTTCTTCTCTTAGACTTCAGCAGCTGGAGTGCAGGTGGCGTTACTGCAGACTTTCTTCTACAGTGACTCACTTACACTCCCTGTGTAAGGACGCCGTGGTCGGCCGCTCTGACATGTTTGTTTACAGAGAAAGAATGAATCTCATTCGTTTAATGGCTCAGATTCAGAGTCACTTCAGCCATTTAGCCTCTCTGAGCTCAGTGTTCAAACAGGAAGAATAAAGAGGAGATGGCTACACACACACAGACACCATCGAGCAGCGTGGACAGTCAGTCTGAAACCCTGTTAAAATGCTAACAGCTTCATGTGCTGCTGTCATGGTTTTAACTGATTACTGTCTGCTGCAGCTCAGAAATCGACCCAGTTTAGATCCAATCTTAGCAATCTCCCTGTGAATTTCACACTTTTCTGCTGCACTGCAGCACAATAACCCCCAATAATACTGTAGGAATCCTTTTCTTTGTCTGGAGCTTTGAGGAAAGTTGATTCAGGCTCTCCACTTTTAACATCTGTCATGCTGAAGGAAAAAAGAAATGTTTTTCTTTTAATCCACAGCAATTACAGATGATGGCTTAGGTGTTCAGCTGCCCTGAAATGGACCAGAGAATTGTCCGGGGTGAACCCTGCCAATCGGATCTGTGTGAATCAATGTTGGGATTCGGTCTCAATAAAAAACGATCAAAGAGAAACAGCTCAGGTGCAAACCACAGCAGACGCCCACAAACTTTCATCCATGGTTCTTTTGACTTGTGTCATGTGCTACTGTACCTTACCCTGCCCTTTCTGTCAGAATGCTCACCTGGCAGGTATGGGACAATAACCCTGATCAGCTCCTGCTGTGTATACTGTATGATTTAGAAAAGGGCTCAACCAGAACGGAGCCGAGCTGGAGCCTGAAGCATTAAGCTGCGTTCACACACACTGCATTCGAGTCCATGTACAGACGCGACCTGAGGTCTTGAGTGAGGCGTGATTTGAGTGTCAGGTGCAGTGCTGTGGTCCGGCAGCGGCGTGATTTTAATGTAGCTGAGCATAAGCGTCATACTCAGCGATAATTAGCTTGGGGCACATGACCTGTTCAGTGACTCTATCAGCAGGTGGAGTAAATATCTGACACTGGGGAGAAGCTGGTCGTTCTCTTCCTGAACTTTATTATATTTTTCTTGAGACAAAAAAATGGTCCTTTCATTTTATTCTTATTTTTATTTTCATTCCTCGGTCAGCAAAGTCTCGTTTCCACTGAGCGGTCCGGTATGGTTTGGTCCGGTAAGGAGGGGTACATGGTGTAGACTGTTAGCGTGTTTGTGTCATTGTAGTGCGAGGACTTGAAAAACAACAACACTGGAGGTCATCCAGCAGCTTGTCTTGTTATGGCTTTACTTCTGGTACGTCGTGTATAACAGGAATATAATGGTGCGGGTGGCTAAGAGGAAAAAACGTTATCTCATGAGCGCTAGCTTATGAGCTTATATTGGGGCTTTCCATAAGTCGTCATCGCTTTCTAGTTGTCGTCACTTTCTGCCAATCAACAGGTGACTATAGCCGCTTCGCCCAAACCATTCCTTTCCACTTTTCTAAGGAGTCCTCCAACTGTTTGGTACTGTTTAATGGCTCCATTTTGCCATGAAAATGCTCAAAATACTGGACTGGACCATAGTGTACCACACCGGACCGCTCAGTGGAAACGAGGCTAGAGACAGAAACAAAACAGGAAACCGTCATCATTCAGACGCAGCTGCTGCAGCAGAAGTCAAGCTCACCGTACTGGGAGAGTCTCTGAATGATCTCATGAACCCAGACAAGGAGACGTGAATACCCATGCTTTCGTAGAGCTCTACAAAAGAAATAAACTTGATCTCAAAACATTTTTTGTGTCTTTCATACGTTGTAAATTAGATAAATAAACAGACACGTAGCTGTCCGGATAAAAATATTTGGCGGTAGCTCCTCCCCCATCTGAGGCATCAAGTTTCTGTAAACATTTTTAGACAAGTGTCAAGCAGCGGATTTGCCGCGTGTCCAAATTGAGGCAGCCAACGCTAATTTGACATCCAAATGGCTTTGGGTCTGAGCGCAGCATCTGTTACCTGCACCCACACAGGGGTTGGTCAGTACGGGTGCTGCAGGTTTTTGTTTGGTCCTGTTAAGGGTCGTAGAGAGAAGTGGCTGCATCTTAAGCCCCAGTCACAACTGCCCTTACAAGTGAATATGGGCTGTCTACGGTTTAAAAATGGGCAAACCATGTTAAGATCGTAGGCAACCCTTGAGCTCTTAAGGTGAAAATGTTCATGCACATTTTCTTCTACTGGCATGCTGTGAGCATGAGGGTGTAGTGAACACTTAAACAACGCATAAGGGTGAGTAAGAATGAAGTGGGTGAGACGGACACACGTCTTACACATTTCCTGGTGAATCTTGCACTGCAAAGAGATCCCATTATTGCTGTTCAAGGGAAAGGTGCGTGCGCTTTGCACAGATCTTGCGCACAGCCTGAGTGTTAGAAATGAGAAAATTAGTAGACAAAGAAAGACAATCAGTACCAGAGTGTATATATAGTGGCCCTGTGGTTAATGCTCATGCCTCACAGCTGGATTGAATCCTTTCTGTGTGGAGTTTACATGTTCTCTATGTGGGTTTTCTCTGGGGACTCCGCCTTCCTCCCACAGTCCAAAAACATGCTTCATAGGTTGATTGGTTACTCTGAAGTGTTGCTACATGTGTATGTGGGAGTGATGTGTGCCCTGCGACAGAGAGGTGTACCTTACCTTCACCCAACAGTAGCAGAACAGGCTCCAGCATGTCTGTGACCCAGAAAGAGATAAAGCAGGTTAAGAAAATGCATGGAGTTTATATACATATAACTGCTTCTGTTTACGCATACAGCATGTCCCAGTGTCAGAGCGGGGCCCCGGTCATTGGTAGATGTGTGTAATCATGGCTCTGATAGAATTGTAGATCATGGTTTTACCTGTATCCTGTCCTCCTCCAGGGTGACAAGTGTGGAGCACACAACTGACGTCCTTTTTTATCAGTTTGTTTTGTCTGCTGATGTCGTTTGCTTTGATGGCTGAAGCTCGGGACACTTCAGCAAAGAAGATGGGGCTTTAAGGTTAGCAGAAGACACGGTGGAGGTTGAAGAACATGGCGAAATAAACAAGAGGAATGCTTGGATTCAATCAAACTGCAGGAGGACAAGTCGAGGCAGCTGGATGGAAAAACAGACATTTAAGGAAGTCATGAAAGAGAAAGAGGACCTAAATAAACAGAAACTAACAAACTTAATTCTGTGAAGTAAAGACAACATTAAAACATGACTTCAGGAGAAACAAAACAGTGACAAGAATCGTCTAAAACCACAGACTTATGTTCACTGAGGGACAAGAAAACGTACAAACTTAAGAATCGATCAAACTGATGTCTCAGCACATTTTCTACAGACACAGAAAAAGGCATCTGTCTAGTTTCAATTCTAATGGCTCTTTCATGGTTTACTCTTTTTTCAAAGATACTCATTTTCCATTTTTTAATATGTTTCTACTCAAATTGAAAGTAATCATAGTACTGAAGTTACTGTCTTCCTTTTATTTTCAGAGAATCATAATGTTCTGTTTCTCTGGAAAGAATCATTTCACTGTAAAAGTTTTAAAGACCAAATCGAAGAAAAGTGTAAATACTTGTACAAACAGTGAGCTGCACACAGCCGCGCTCAGGAACCATTTAGGGGTTTAACTCCCCTTAATGCAGCAAGGCATTGGGTGCCATTTTTTGAGTCTTTTGGTATGACAGCCTGGATTTGAACTCACAACCTTCCAGTCTCAGGGCGTACACTTGACCACATTCCCACCGTAACACATAAAAAATCCTCCTCTGAGTCTGAGGGTTTATCATGAAAACAACCACAGAAAGTCATTCATCATGTTTCAGCTCATGCCAGTACGCTGAGCGCAGGAGAACGCCTGGGGCTGAGTGGACCCCCCCTCAGCTGGGATGTGAGCAGTTCAGGCCCCCACTCATGTTGTGGATTTGCTGATGTCTTGCATAGTGCTTGCTTCCTTAAACTTCGCCGGGCTGTACCATCTCAAAGCAGAGCGGGGGCTTTCTGGGGCTTCCAGACATCCTCAAAGTCCAGCCCCCCTCCCTGCATCACTGCCCCCCCCC
>BSAI01000185.1:1251037-1275777 GCA_036245035.1 Adrianichthys oophorus | reverse complement strand
CCCCCCCCTCTGTCCCTTATTAGCCCAGAGTCTCTCATGGCAGCTGGCCAGAAACAACACAGCCTCCTAACACCATCAGCGGCCTCACATTTCACTCCCCCCTCTCCTTGTAGTACAATCTCATCATTTCCAGCTCGCGAAGAGAGCGGAAGAGAAGGAAGAGGAGAGAGTGTGAGAGGAGGGGGGGAGATGTTTTGAGCTGTTAGGAGGGAGAGAGGTTGGCCTGAATGCATTCTGTCTGATCTTCAGAGGCATCCAGGTGAGCTGTTTCCTCCTGGAAGGTAAGAGGAAGAGTGAGATCTGGCTGTTTCTCTGTCCTGCATCCAAATGTGTCCCTCCCTTCCCTTTCTGTGGAGACATCCCTTCTGTGTGTGTGTGGATGATAGTATTCCCCAAACATGCCACTCGCACGTCACACTGCATGAGACGATGTGCAGACCTGCAGGCGTGTCGACGATCAGGCAGGAGCTGGAGCTGCGAGCTCGTCTTTCTGCAGCTTTTGGTTTGTGTGCGTGATGGTGGGCCGTCATGCTAGCATGGCAGCTTGAAAGTGGACGTGAATCTCTTGTGCATTAGTGCGTCTCAGTCAGGAGGATGAGACAGCAGGCTCTGAGGGTGGAAAGGAAGAAAAAGTGCAACGGCAACATTTGCCTTTGTAGCAGAGCGATTGCAGGTTTCCTGAACATCAGCACTGTCAGCGCGCCCCCTCCCCGGTCACCATTCTCTCCTCCGTGCCACTAAGAAGCACTTCCGTGTGGCGGTGAGACAGATGCTGACATTGTCTAATGGATGGAAAGTTTCTGCTGCAGCGTGTTTTCGCTCACTCCTCAATACTGGGGTCTTACTTGGGACGCATGCTCTGTTTTGAGCCCTCAGGGATGGAATGGAAGGAATGGGGATGGGCCTTTCACCATCAGCGACTGGGTCCTGTGGATGCAGATTTCTGCAGGCCCATATGCAGGTCCTGGAGAAGATGGCTGGTTTTCCATCAGTGGAGAAGTAAACGTGTAGATGGTTTTCTGCTTGATTTGATCCAAACAGTACTTCATTATTTGAAAAGTCACTTAAACAGCAAATAAACAAAACAAAAGCTGATGGCCAGTGGAATGCAATGGCATTGAGGAAACTGTCCTGACAGTTTCTTAACTTGGAATGATCTTTCAAAGCTGGAATGATTCCTAAAGTAGAAGGCTTACAAAAGAACAAGCATACTCTCTTGGTGGTGATCAGCTGCAAAGACTAAAAAACAAGTTACACTTTGGAAGTCCTTTAAAAAGCATGAGGACCTGTCACTCAAGATCACTTAAGGGGACAATAATGTGGAAGAAATCCTTTAAATTCTGTGTGGAATCATGAAAAAGTTTTAAAACGGTTGCTGGGTAAACATGGTGCGGTGCTGAGTGCATACTGACAGGACCAGCAGAACTGGTCACTCTCTTCTTCCTGCTTTCATACTGTTCTGATCAGAGCTAAGTCCATGTCACTGTCCCAGAGAGGAGGTAAAAGAACAGGAACAGGCTGCTTGAAAATAAAGCGTGTCCCAACATGGATCCATCAGAGCTTAAAAACAAAGAAAGAAAAATATGAAAATCATTGAGAAGTTGTTCAGGCCATTCCAAAAAAGAAAAACCAAACATGGTTTCAACTTTAGGATCACATAAAACAGAGCTCTGGTAGCAGTAATGACTGCTCGTCTCTATATCCTGCATGAGGTAATGGTCGGCTTCTTTTCTGGCTTTGGATCGCTTCTGTGAGGAAAAAAAACGTTTTTTTCTGATCGGATTATAGAAAGCAGCCAAAGACACCTGCTCTTTTTTTTGCTAAATCACACAAAGAAGCGCGTTCTGATTTTAGAGAAGGGGGTGTTAACTTGTTCATGGTTCAGTACATGGTTCAGGTTCAGTTTCTGAACAGAGAGCTCATAGAAATGTTAACATTCTGGTCATGACAAAGAAACTGAACTGAAAACATAGGAAGGAAATTGTAACTATCTGTTGGCTGAAACTCTCCATGGGCCGTGCTGAGGGGGGGGCATCTCCTTATTCCAGCATTCCAAAACGTTTGAAAAGCAGGGATGCAGCAATACATCCTTTCAAATTGGAATCTTTATTTTGTTTGAGCTTTGTGTTATGTGTCAAAAAAACCAATTCAAAAGCCAAATCTTGAGGTTTTATTTTACAGTAGAAATCACTTTCTGTCTGCTCGAATTGGATGTTTCACATCCCATACTCTTTCCCAACACCACATTCCATCCATCAAGGTGGCAGTAATGCAGTCTGATGTTTTGTTATTCTCAATAAATGAAGGGCTTTGTGGGTGTGCAGAGAAAAAAAATCCTAAAGCTGAAAGTGGATTTTGTATTTCTTATGTTCTGTCTTGCACAATACAGTGTTTGTCCAGTTTATTTATGATGTGGTTTCATGCTGAAACTTTTTCAGCACTTCTAGTCATCCCCGCCAATCTATTATCCGTTTATTAGAGACCGGCGTTTATTCCATCATCACAGACAGAATGATGGTGGTTCATGGGTTCATTTTGTGGTGAAATTCGGTCACAAAATGCAGAAAATAACAGATGAACATTTCAGGATTTATTAAAATGATGAGAACATTTTATTCTGTTATTATTCTGGATGTATTTCATATATCAGAATATATAATATAATATAAAGAATATATATATTAAATCAGAATATAATTAAAATACATTGTATTCTGATTTGCCCTGACAGTAAACGCTTCTTTTCTCTTTGAGGAATCAATCTCCGTATCAAAAATCTGTTTCACTTTCATGCCGATCATTTTCCTGGAGAAACGCGCACCTTTTCCTTTGCTCAGTAATCCATGTTCAAACCAGTTCCTCTAATTTGTTGCTGCTTTCTCTGCTCACCAGGAAACCGGCTTGCTCCTTTTCTTTCTGCCGCTGTCTCCGCCCTTTCATCCATCTGCTTGCTCCATTCTCAGATATGATTAGGATTCACCTCAAAATGTGGTTCAGATTCCTCACCAGAATGTTCTTTGGAATATTCCACCACAAAAAGTTTCAACAGAATGGAATGACCATGCTGCACTGCTCACAACATGAAAGCCACAGACACCCAGTCCCTTGGAGTCACCCATTTTTACTGTCAATTAGAGCAAAACATAAAAAAATGGACTCCTATTAAACTTTATTAGCAACCACTGAAGAACAAATGTGAGCTCATGCGCCATCAGCATTGCATAAAGAAGGCTAGGATCAGAAATGCAAGATTCTACTCAGAGAAATTTTGTCTTTAATGAAAACTGACAAAGAACTGAGTTGTAGAAAGTGAATATTTAGAAGGACAACAAACAAGAGAGATCAGTGACCGTTCATCGACTGAGTGATTCCAGTGTCTATCTTCCTCTAAATGTTGAAAGTCCTGTTCTATGTCAGCCAAGTTAAGACAAATAAATCAGTCAAACTTCACCAAAATTAAGATATGGAGGTGTGTATGTGTAAGTAAGAAAATCAGTGCAATGCCTCCTACAGCCCAGTCCGATAGTGGTGGGTCTCAATCTTTTATCTTGACTTGGGCTTTAAGTCAAGGCATAGCAGCACTCTGTACAATGGAAACCTGTCCTGCACAAAACAGGACCAACAATGAACAAGACTTCTCATGATGGAAATGACATTAAAGGGGATCACTCTTTTATTTCATTTATTCACAATTCATTATAACAAGTAAACCAAACAAACCAAAATTCATAAAGAACACTCTAAATCACAAATAGTTAACCAATTCAATGATTGTATATTTTAAAAAGGGCATTGTCTCTCCTACATCAATGGCAATCAATCCAAACACAGAGGGTCAATATTACAAAATCCAGAGTGTGAATAATCATTAACACTGTACACAAGGACATCCAACCTGTTTCTCCACACATGCACAGCCAACAGCAGCACCAGTGAAACTGTCTGTACAACACAGATAGCAGTATAGAAAACTGGCACCCTAATAATGACAAGACAAATACTCACCAGTGCCCCGGTGTAATTTGGACAGCATTTACACAGTTCCCACCGCCACTTAAGGTAAAGTATCTGCTGCAGCTCTATAAGGCTGTATAAACTTGCCCATCTTCTGTATAAGCGGGGCAAGTTTATACAGCCCTAAGTCTGCGCATGTGCAAGTACTGGCTCTCACCACCTTCCCTGACCGCACGTTCCTTCTGAGTATGGTTTGGTAGCATGATGTAAGAAATGTTGAATGTTGAAGTTCATCAGACCTTGATTTAAGGCTTCTGAATGACCGTAAGTACAGTAGATGTGTTAAGATGTTCAAGCCTGAGGGGACTGCAGAAATGACACATTTATGATGTGATATGGATTAAAAAAATCTTTAATATTAACATAGTTAATACGATATGTTTGTCAATAACAAAGTCAATAGTTTGGAATGGAGGGACCAGCAACCAAATGTACTCAACTTTTGAGGTCAAATGCCTTTATAGTATGGATTAACTGCAGTATGCGCACTGAGGCCTTCTTGAAGGCCCAAGGCAGAAGACCAAGGTGCTTGATTTAGATGTAAATCTCCAGAGGTGGAGTGAATGGCCCATGCTTTGATTCATATCAAGTGTCTTAAGAGGCACTTATGCTAACGAGCCAGACACGAATGTTTAATTAGGTCCTAAATCTCCATGCGGCCAAGGCCTTTTAGTGACACTGCTGCAGTGTAATTCTGCACTGAAATGTAAAAGTAGAGAACAAATGTCTATTTTCAGTCAAATGCATTATAAACCACCAAAGGTGGAGTGGTCAGTTAAAACATGTAGAAACGTTACGTAGTTTGACCTGAGGCGTGCTACCAGTCATTATAATTACAAAAACAATGGAAACATTTGTATTTTGGAGGGTAAAAAGGTTTTGTTGTAAAGCGATATGATTTCTACTTTAGCAAATGTGAACGTTTTCTTGCATCACCTGGAACAACACACTTTTTGCAGCAGTCAGACTTTTGATCACAATTTGCCCTTTTTTTGGTCAAATTGTGAACATTTAGATCTGTGTAGACGGAAAGCGAGGCAAAGACAGAACCCAAAAACTGGACCACAGAGGGAGAAACAGGATCTCTTGCTGAATTCAGGATCTGCTTATCAAGATGCTGATGTTGTGCTGAAATCTGAAGCCCTACCAAAACAACCCACTCGCTCGTTTTTCAGCAAATGTGTCATAGTGTAACAAGTGCAATTGTTGCCAGTATGCTGAGTGTTCAGATCATTTGGAAATGTGGTATACTGGGTTTCTGTGGGCTTTTGTTTTGTCAGTTAAACTAATGCTTAAATGTTAACACAAAGTTTCTAATTGAAGGTTGCTACATACTGAATCTGATCCACACATTCTGAGAATATTTTGTTCAGACAACCTAGAAAAAAATATGTCTTCTAAAAGACAGAAAAATGTCAGCATCATGTCTGCAAGGTGACATGAGAGTCACTGTTTTGGGTTTCCATCACTAATGAAGAATGGGAAGGACAAGAGTCTGGGTGTGGAGGCTAAGCTACAGCACCGACCACATCATGGCCATTTTCCTAAGTGACTGTGTGCACTCTTACAGCCGAAAGTGCTGGGAGGCCTGCCAATGCAGCCATTTATGTCTGAGCTTTGTATTCCCCTGCTTCCTAATCAAAGGGAAAGGCTGGCTAAGCTGACCAGGACCAGCTGAGTCACTGTCAGCAACAGCTCATCTTCAGAAACATTTGCTCTTCCTCCAGAAGAGGATTTAACTTGCAAGATATTTAAGAGTACAGTGCAACACACAACATGACCCCCAAAGTAACTAACTACTAACTAAGTAACTAACTAAAGTAACTAAAGTCTAAGTCACATGCACTTGCACAGGGTATGCGTGCTTCGGGTTTTTGGGTTATCTGGACCCGTGGAGGGTCATAGGGAGGACTGACTGTTTCTTCAGGGGAGAGCAGATGCATCTTGGAGTTCCCTTAAGGCTTGTATGGCCAACGTAAGGGATGTCACGAAAATGGAACGTAAGATTGCCGAGCATTGTGGTAAATGTATTGTAAAGCATTTGTAAGGCCAGGAAGTAGCTTGCATTTATGGTTATTCATGTTTCTGATGATGTGCAGGTGCTGTCTAATAGTGAATAGTGTAGAATGAATAGTGCAAGCACTGGATGTGCACGTGATGCGTATGTGCTCATGAGACGCCTGTAGGATGCCCAGACAAACAACACTGAGAGTTTAATTTCCTCATTTCTAACAGTGAGACTAAGTGCAGTGAGCCCATAAGGAGCCCACACCTATCACACGAGCAGCACTGACGGGCACCTTGCACTGTCCACAAATTTTGAAAAAATTCTAAATCAGTACGACGTGTCTGTGTCTCACTACTTCACCCCTACTTTGCTCCTGTGTGTTGTCCAAGTGCTCGCTTATGTTGCTTGCAGCATTCCTATAGAAACAGTTGTGCATGAACGTTTTCGCTGTGCAGGCTCACTAAGCAGTCAATGACCTTGATAGTTTCTGCGGCCGCCTTTTTTGTTTCTGTAAATGAGACAAAGACTGAAGGTTTTTCCTGGAGACTCCTGATGATCATCTTTGGACTTCTGCTTGGTTTTACTCATTTTCAGTGCTGGCCCAGCACTTGGCCTTCCAGATTTAAAATGAAATCAAGACCCATTTCCCAAGTTTATCCTTACCCAGCAATCCTTGCTGCCTTTTAATGCTTGAATAATTGAAAAACCGGTAAAACTTCAGTAACCCGAAGATTACATTTTTTTAGTGGTACATTTTTTAATGGTCACTTACAAGAGGACAGTAGAAAAGGCTTGGAGTAAATTCCTAAGGTATCCCAAGATGAAAAAGCAAACTGAGGGTAGAGACCCTGTCCCTCTTTTACAAGAGTCTAATCGCTTCAGACCATTTTAAATGCAGGGACGTGCTGTAGGACATCATCCTCACCTGCCATCATAAGAAGTATGCGAATAATAAAACTATTTCCCTCTAATCTGTAATATGATGTATTCATGTACGAGTCAAATATTTTCAATCATTTTTACAAAGTCATAGTATTTTGCAGGTTTCCTGTTTATCTATGCTGTATACGGTTAGATGAGACAACACTGCGTTCTACATTATGTTAGATGGCGCTAACACTTGCTACCTGGGTTGATTGCCTGCCTTTAGCTTACTCAGCCTACTATGCTAATAATCGAATGTTTTCTTAGACATTCTTGACATTTTTGTTACATTTCCTTACTTTCCATTTTAATAAGCAGTGTATCTCACATTTCTCTGTAGTTTTCTTAGGGTTTGGATCTGACAGAAAGCCGCACTGAAAAGACAGAAGAAAATGCAGGCTGTAGCTCTGCTACAAAGAGGGCGCTCATGAGCACGTTTGATCTTCACTGGTATCAACTGTAGCTCCAAACAGGTGACATAGGGGAAAAGTCACAGAGCTTTTTGTCCACAGGACAGCACTTCATTTACAGGAGTGTGTGTGAGTGTGTCTTGTTCCTGTTTTTTTGTTTGGTTGTTTTCATTTGAAGTCAAACTGAACCACTATACATGTTACATTCTTCCTTGGTCCAATATGAACCTGCCATGTGTTTGGACAGAATGAGAAATGAAGCAGAATTAGTAGTTGGTAAATAAATTGGGTTCATATATTTGAAAATCTGAAAGAGCCAGGGCCTCAGCACAAACCTCACTGCATGTCTATGTTCAAACAAAGGTGGAATCCAGTTGGATTTTTGGGATGGAAGCTCTACAGAAGTTCACCTCACAGGGATGTTGGAAAACTGTGTTTCTCTGTATTTGAATCATCTATGTGGCCCTATAGCAGTTCAGCTTTTCATCCAGTGCTGGTCTGCACCATCTACTTATGCAGCTAAAGCAGACAACAATCAGCGAGTCATCGACCTGTTGGTTCACTTTAATTGCTGTATAAAATGATTTAAAAAGCCTCTTTAATCCATTGAACTCTGACCTTTAACCAACTGAACAGAAACCATCTAAAGAGGCAAGCCAGCTCTTAGCTCCAGCCAAAGGCTTCTGAAGGCAATGAAACTAACACAATGATAGTGAAGTCATAAAATTACTAACTGCTACTAGAGCAACAAACACAGGAGGCCACTTTATGTGTGCAAGCTTTCAGCTCCAAGCATTTAAGGCTTTTTGCAGGTTTAAAGAGAATTTAGAAAGCATCAGTTCAAAGACCCTCAAACACCTGCCTAAAAAGGTGACATGCCTTCATCCTCAGACAGGCTGGTGTTTCACTGCAGTAACAGTTCATGACTGATTTGCTTTAGAACCATTCTAACATGTCTAAATGTCAGTCATGGGAAGGATGAGGATCGTGATCATGTTAGGGAAAGTGAGAAACCCTGCAAATGTTTGAAGACATTTTGAAAACTCAGTCATAAATGCTTTAGGAAAAACCTCTTTTGTGTTTCTCTGTTGCTGAGCTGAAATGTGTTTTAGTGTTGCACTTATAACTTCCTCTTATGATGCATTTGGCTGAAACACAGTAAACCAGTCCAGCAGTGACCCTGCTTAGTTTTTAACCTTCCCTTTTTTACCACTCAGGGGAGTTGGACTTCCTGGAACATCCGGCTTGTTAGACACACCATTTCTCTCTGTCCCTTCTCATCTAGTATTCATGCTCTGTAGTGTGATACGCCCTAAATGAGTGTTTGTTTTTGTGAGCATGAGCATTTCAGTAGACAACAGCTGTCACGGAGAACAGTGAATATCCACCGCCACACTCACCGTCAAAGCAGCATGACAGTTTCATTTCTGCTCATGCCTCAGTCCACAGACTCCATCTGAGTTCCTGTCATGACTGAAGCTTTTATTCAGAACTCCAGTGTTCAGGTAGTAAATCAAAAAGCACAGACTGGAGTCCATATGTTTCCAAATGTTTCTACGGCTTTTGGAATCTGTCATAAAAAGTTCCCATCACAACAACTTCAGTCTGTCTTCACTAGAAGTGAGTATATTATTTTAGCTGCTGCCAGCTGACCACATGTGAGTGATGGAGAAGAACCTGTCTTGTGCTGCGTGCTTCGTTGTTCAGTGAAACCTGGCCCATGTTTGAGAGTAAGCTGCAGAGCTGTAAGAAGATGCCTTCTGTTTATCAGTGTAACCAGAAGTTCTCCCTGCAACAGAGGCCCAGCCTAAATATTTAATCTGATGGGAGCTGTGGCAAAACATCTCACGTTGACGGAGTCTTGTGTGTCCAATATAGACATCGGAGGAGTCACAGGTAAGGCGTTGAAGATGAAAATAGATTGGCAGCATGGGTTTTCCTGAAAAAGGTTGTGGTAGATTGTCTTTGGCAGCTCTTTACCGTGTTATGGGAGCACTGATATGAACTGAGAGCACACGTGCAGTGTGGGAACAGCAGCATTAATGCGTGTTCCAAAGGCCACTCAAGCTGAAGTTGATTTGATCAGAAAAGAGTCTGATAGAGTTAGACAGAGATAGAGTTTCTCTTTCTGGTGGTAAGTCTGTGTAGGGATGGGGAAACCTGGCTTAGAAGACATGAGAAACATTCCCCATTATTACCGGAATGGTAAAAATCACATATGGACTTATTTTAATTTGTGTTCATTTATTTCCTAACCTCTCCTCTGTTTATCCCTTTATTGCTATAGATATGTGTCACAAAGATGTCCACACGCGGCTGCCAGGGAACGGACTCAGTCATCAAGCCCCTGGACACCATCCCTGAGGACAAGAAGGTGAGAGTTCAGCGCACGCAGAGCGGCTTTGATCCATTTGAGAAACCTGCCAGCCAAGTGAAAAGGGTCCATTCTGAGAACAATGCCTGCATAACATCCAAGAGTTCATCCACCAGCAAAGAGTCCCCGAAACTACGTCGCCACTCAAGCCCCAGCTCGGTAGGTGAAAAATGTGTGCATTTGTCACTGTAAGAAGTCTTTCATGTAATTTCTAGTCTTGGCTATTAGCATGTCTATGTGTGTCTATGTGTGTGTGTGTGTTTGCCTGCAAGAGTGTGTGTAATCAAACTCTTTGATGTTAAGTGTGTAAGAGTTTGATGTTATGTTTAACGTCCCTCTCCAACCGTTTTTTTTTTTTTTTTTTGCAAAATCGTTGATTGTGCAGCTTTTATCCAAAATCAAAAAGCCTGTATTGTTTTATAAGACATATTTTACACTGGCAGTAGCTCACTAGAAATACAACAATAACAAAAGCAATCAATACTGGATGAATCCAGCCGTCCAGTTTAGAGCCAGAGGCCATCTCAAACCAGGCAGGCTGCCTCCCAGGAGCAGCAGTAGCTCTATGTCTGGCCGCCAGCTCACCTTCTAGGAATCAGCATGCGTGATCCCTCCAGCTCCATGGCTCCTGTGACAAACTGTCTGGACCCTTCTTCACCCAACAGTAGCTGGGACAGGCCCTGCTGCCCCAAAAGGATTAAGCAGGTTAAAAAGATGGATGGAAAACCAGGAGAACTATGGCTCAATCTACCATCCTGGATGTGTTTTTTTAACCTGCTATCAGTGAAAACGTCACATGCCTGAAGTTGACTCCCTGATTGGTTAACGTGCCACGGCGACCTCCTCAGAGTTCAGATTTTTTTTTTACTCTTGCCCGTCACGACACGCCGCCCAGATCACGCTGCAGGCAGACCTTTGTGCCGTGCCCGCTGCTCAAATCATGCCAGAAGACCTCTGATCCATTGACTTAACATTGAAACTGGCCAGCCCTGCACCCAGCCACCCTACAGAGGAAGCTCATTTCAGCATGTTATGACTATCTGAATGGTTGTTCATATGTTGCTCATATACTGGATTCCTCCCATGATTCGAGAAGTGAAATGAGCACCAATGTGTTACTGTAGTGAAGCGTGCACATCCATTGCATTATTTTGATTTGCCTTTTAGGATAAAATGTTCATTCTTCTATTTAGTTAAATAGATTTCTCCGAAAAGTACGGCTCTCACTGCAGAGCGTCATATGTGACATTTTTCTGCTTTATTATGCCTTTTTCTTGTTTTTTATTTTGCTGCTGCGGCTTCTAAAAATGAGAAGGCGATAATGAGACTGTTTCAGATATGGTACCAGGACCGCACTGTCCAAAACCTCTGTGTCACTACAGCTGCTCTTTGCATGAAGAGAAATAACACAAATAATCGACTCCATAACATTATTCTTCCCTGACTGTAATAGTTCACACATCACAATGCAGACATTTAAGAAACTGAAGAAACTTAATCCATTCAAAAATACTTAAGAGTACTAAGTTTAAAGTCAGAGTTTTCTTTGAAAATGTTTGTAAAAAGAGCCTGTGTGTCTTGGTCAGAACATGAAGCACTTTCATTTAATGCATGTCAGACAATTCCTCATACTTTGGTTTTCACTGTGAACAAATCAGAGGTAAACTGTTTCTATTGGTTCACTGTTTGGAAGGCAATCAGTGCATATTTGGGAATGCCCAGAGTGTCAGCTTCCACTGGTTCTCGTTGATGGACCATTCTTACTGTACATGTGTGGAGACTCTAGAGCTGATTGGCTGCAGGATTTATTTAACAGCTTGCAGTTTGAACTGCAAATTGAAATAAAAGCTGAAAAAGCATTCAAATATCTAATAAATATGAGAATGACACTAAACAAATTTACAAACAGGAATATGAAAGATGTGCACAGTGGTGGAATGGCTAGCACTTTCACCTCACAGTAAAAAGGTCCTGGTTAGAATCCCAGCTGGGTCTTTTCTAAATGCAGTTTGAATGTTGTCCTCATGAATGTTTCTCCAGACACTATACACCACAGGTTACCATTTGTTCCTCTAAATTGTCCTTAGTCATGGATGTGGTTATATGTGATTGATGCTGTGTGGCCCTGCAATGGACTAGTGATCTGTCCAGGGCGTACCCCGTCTTTATCTAAAAAAACCTGGTTGGGATAGGCTCCAGCAACCCCTGACCCTAACAAGGGATTAAGTGGGATTAAAATGGACAGATAGATTTTGGAAGATGTAAAACTCAGATTGTTAAAGAAGAAAAGGATTTTTATTGTGAGCTGCAACTTTGATCATTTCTGCAATAAATCAGGGGACTCATATGGAAACTTAACAGAAACAAAACGTTTGGCAGCTGAGGAGAGGCTGTGTGAGCAAAGAAATCACAACTTGAGACCAAAAAGAAAAGCGAGAGACTCTTAATTGGAAAAATGGTCAATGGTTCTCTGAATGGTGCAATTGCAGCACACCTTTGCTGGTCAGAAGTTTATTCAGAGGGCAAAATGGTACTTTGAGGTCAAACAGTGACCTGACATGCTCACTGTGCCACCTGGGCAGCAGAAATAAGCAGAAGTTTGAAGAGGATGAAGATCAGAGCTAAACTGGGATCTTCTTTCTATTGCATTTGGGTGTGAACCTGATTCCAGTGCCCTGTGAGCCGCATGTATTCATGTCTGCAGCTGAAGGATTAGAATTGCATTAGAAGAGCTTCTCAAGAGTTCGTGCACTTTCTAACAGATATCTCACTTGAGCTACAGACGGTTTTGCATGAAACTATTTTGTGTTGAACTTGTTTAGTACTGTTTATACCTAAATATTTTCCTTTTCTTTAGCCCACAAGCCCAAAATTTGGAAAAGCTGATTCCTATGAAAAGCTTGAGAAACTGGGAGAAGGGTCCTATGCCACAGTTTACAAAGGAAAAAGCAAGTAAGTACAGGGTGCATGCATGGTCACTTTCTTTCCACAGTGTTTTCCACACCATTAGACGCACTTTAAAATCCTTGATTTCTTTTCCAAAAACCGACAGTGTGCCTTATAAACGGGAGTGCTTTGTATCTGGATTAATTATGGCCCGCAGCAGCAGCCCTGACTGCAAGGACCGTATTGTTTTCACAGCTGGGAACATTTCTGCGCCTTTGAGTTCAAATTTGACCCCCGCCACATGCTTGATGACCCCCCACCCCCAGACGATGACATCACGGCGAGCAAACCGTAAAAAAACTGAATGGGCCAGAAATCACTTTTGGAGTCAAAAAAACATATTTCCTAATACACAAACGAAACCAAAACACCTGTGTTGGGGCTATCCAAGAGAACTTTTGAAACTATTCTGGGATGTCCACATGAGACACAGCTTGGCGGCTATTTTCTAGCAAAGTGTGAGATTTGCAGATTAATATGCTTTTCCACAATATGGGAAAATGACCCTTTGGTTCTTCCCGTTGTCACAAAACTTCACAAACATGCCACCAGCCGGAGTCTACAACCACTACAGAAGCTGACCTTTGACCTTGGGAAGCGGCCGCCATCTTGAATTTTAAAAAAAAGCAGCTTCAGTACAATGTACAAATGAAAAGTCATCACAGGGATTTTTATCAATTGTCTTCTCGGGCATCATCAGTTTTTCTGAAACTGACGTCAATCTTTTCGGTACCACCAGGTGACCAAAACATAAAATGGTTGCTATAGAGCTCAATCGAGCTCAATAGAGCTCCGACAGAATTTGGTCAGTTTTCCACCACTTTGAAAAAAATTGTGTTTACATCGATTTCTCACATACAGCTAAGACTGGGCTTACAGAAAGAGAAGGGAGGGGTTAGGGGTGCGTTGTGGCTGCAGTGGCGCGTAGAGGCGGGTAGTGAGGGTGTGGGAAGGTAGCGGCAAGGGTGAGGCCGGTTAGCGCCCGCGGGCCATCCAATGCCGCTTGCGGCTTTAATTCTTGTTATACCTACTGATGTCAAAGCAATTTTTAGAGGTACACGGTACTCTATTAAAATATTTGGCTGGGTACTCGTTATTGAAGCTAACATGTGGTGGAATCTGACTGTTTTTTTTTACGTCTTACTAACAAGGTTGAGAGTTACAGGTATTGTGAAGACGGTAATGTGACTAACGTGTTACAAAGGAGTTCTAGAGTTACTGTGAATGAAGTTAAAGTCTGACTGACAGACTTATCTCTGATTGTCTGGCTTAAGATACCTTATAGTTGACATACGTTATATATATGTGGTGATATACATGTACTGTGGAAAATGTGGTATTTGTCTTTGTGATGAGTATAAAGTATTTTAAGTAAGTAAGGTTTTGGAGGAGCAGCACTTCCACTGGATGAATGAATTAAATAAAGAATGGAGAACAGTTCAGGCCTGAAATAAACATATCTGTTTGTGCAGGCTGTTAGACAGAGGATGGACGCTTACCCAGCAGTGGTTTTATGCTTTCCTCACAGGCTTTCCTAATTGAATTCAGGATAATAAGGAGTTCAGGCATTGGAAAGGCACAGCCCCCCTGATCTCTGCATTGATAATGTGATTGTGCTTTGTTTCTCTCAACAGCAGCTGTGATTGGTGACTTTCATTTCATTGTAATCCAGTGGCCTTGTAGCAGAGTCTCCCTTCACTGCAGCTAAATTGCTTTTACTGACAGAACTATCCTCCACTTCTTCTGACTTCACTGTGTTCAGAAGAATTGTTTAGTCATAGATCCCATATGAAATGCACTCATTTAACAAGCTGTTTGTTGACAGGGTGAATGGAAAGCTTGTGGCTCTGAAGGTGATCCGTTTACAGGAGGAGGAGGGAACGCCTTTCACAGCCATCAGGGAAGGTAAATGTCAAATGTTTGCCTTTTTTTCTTTTCACTTTGCCTAAATCCCAAAGAAAACTGTCCACATTTTTTAGCACCTGAAACAAGCGTTAGTTTCTATCCTCTTGACTTCTGTCATTAAAAAAGACCTACATAATCTTTCCTTGTGCCCTGCGACGGACTGGTGACCTGTCCAGGGTGTGCCCTGCCCTCACCCACAAGTGGCCGGTTTAGGCTCTGGCAGCCCCGTGACCCCAAAAGGGACAGAACAGGTTTAGAAGATCATAATAATATTTAATAATAACTTTATTTGTATAGCACCTTTCAAGATAAAAATCACTAAGTGCTTCACAGTAAAAGAGAATATAAAAAAGAATGTAAAAAAGGCCATTTTAAAAAGATATGTTTTTAGCTGCTTTTTAAAAGAAAAAACTGAGTCTACAGATCTGAGGTTTAGAAGAAGGTGTTCCGGAGGGATGGAGCCGCTTCTGCAAAGGCTTTGTCACCTTTAGTTTTGAACCGGGTTCTCTTAACGACCAGCAGACCCTGGTCACATGATCTCAGGGACCTGCTGGGAGTGTACGGCTGCACAAGGCCTTTTGTATAGACCGGTGCTGGGTTATCAAGAGCATTTTAAGTTAAAACAAAGGATTTAAAATGCACTCTAAAATGGATGGGGAGCCAGTGCAGCTGAATTAATAACAGGGTGACATGAGAATACTTGGAAGATTTGGTTAAAAGCCTTGCAGCAGCGTTCTGGACAACCTGAAGCCGTTCCAGAGGGTTTTTTTTTTTTGCTTAAACATTTGAAGATTGAGTTGCAATAATCAAGTAAACGAGCTGCGGCCTGAGCTGTCGTGGAGGCAAAAACTCAGTCCTGGGAGGAGTTCGGTGAGGCCATGGAGAAGGACTATCGGTTTGCCTCAAAGAGGTCCTGGCAAACTGTCCGGCGCCTCTGGAGCGGAAGCAGTTTTCTGCAGGCACTGTTTTCAGTGCAGGTGGGGAGCTGCTGACTTCAACTGGGGACATTGTCGGGCGGTGGAAGGAATACTTCGAGGATCTCCTCAATCCTGCTGACTCGCCTTCTCTTGAGGAAGCAGAGGCTGAGAACTTTGGGGTGGGGCTGTCCATTACCCAAGCTGAAGTCACCGAGGTTGTCAACAAGCTCCTCGGTGGCAAGGCACCGGGAGCAGATGAGCAGATGAGTAGATGAGTACCTCAAGTCTCTGGTTGCTGTGGGAGTGTCTTGGCTGACACGTCTCTGCAGCATGGCGTGGCAGTCGGAAACTGTACTGCTGGACTGGCAGACAGGGGTGGTGGTTCCCCTTTTCAAGAAGGGGGACCGGTGAGAGCCGGAGCCCCAGAGCACAGAGCAGATCAGTGAGCTGCATCACAAACACTTCTTAACCAAAAATCAGATCCTGAGTGGAAGACCATGTGTGCATACATGTATATTCATGTGTGTGTCTGTGTGTGTGCGCGTTCGTCTGTCAGACAGCGTCATGCTTTAATAAAAACAATACAAAGTTGTTGGTTTCTCTGTGTGGTTGTATGTCTAGGAGCTGTTTCCTGTCTGCCTGAAGCGCTGCTGCTACTGTTTCATTAAAGAACATTTCTAGTGACAAACGGCAGTGATGACGTCTGTTACAACGCTTACCGGATTTGTGCCTGGAGCTGATCGTCCTGCAGTTCCCTGTGCAGACTCACAACTTCACAGCCGTGGATTTCTTCAGCTTGCATGCAGCTGGTTCAGGAGCATGGTGTAGGGTTCAAGCTGGAGCACACCTTTGGGTTCATGAAAATCAAACCTGTGTTAAGAATGGGCTTTAGCACAAATCAGTTGAGTGAGTCTGCTCTCTTGTAGGTACTAGCTCTTTTGTTTGCCATGAGCTTATCCATGATCAACATGCAAAAAACGTATAGGTATGCAGAACCGACTTTTCCAGCTTTCTCCTCCTTCAGTTTTCCTCTGAGAGCAGTTCAGATTGCTGATTGTGAGATTTAGCAAGTTTGTTTGAGTAAGACTGGAGCTGCTTCTTCCTCACACACAACCTCAGTTCTTATTCACACCCTTTTGTTGTCAGTTTGAAGAAGAGGGAGTGTGAAAACTTACTGAGATGTTCAATGCTTTTCTGATCCTCACCATGCAGACAGGAGTTCCCACCGATAGTTGCAGCGCAGCTCCTCCCATCTCCCCTCATGTTCAACATCAACTCTGTACTTTCTCTCTTTCAGCTTCTCTCCTGAAAGGCCTGAAGCATGCCAACATTGTGCTCCTCCATGACATCATCCACACCAAGGAAACCCTGACGCTGGTCTTTGAGTATGTGGTGAGTCAACACTCTGCCTGCGAGCGCTTGACACGTGCATGGATGCAGGCTGCAGTTACAGCAAAAGTGAATGCAACCACAGTTTAACAAGGAGACAAGGGTCAACCCTCGTGCATTTCTTCAGTTTAAATGTTTTATTTGAAGCCTGCAGAAACAGGGGAGCTCAGTATTGTCTCGGCCGAGGGGCAATTGAAGGCTATTGGAGCAGCTGCTGCTTTTTCCACTATTCATGCCTCAGGCTAATCTGTCTGCTGCTGCTAAACACACAAATGCAATCAGAAACACACGCTCTCAAACTTACTCATGAAGAAAGACAGGGCACTTTCCAAAACCACTAAAGAAAATGTGGAAGTCTGGCAATGTTTACACGCTTTTAGGCAATCGGGAGCATCATTTCGGAGGTGCATATGCAAAACTTAATGAAAATGTCAGTTTGTTCGAAAATACAATCTGAGGAAAAGATGTGCCTATTTCATATTGAAAAGGGCGTGGAGCTGTGTGAGACAGGTTTTCCACAGCAGAGGTGGACACATTCGATGGCAAAAACAGCGTTACACATCATTACAAACATGACCCACACAGGCAGGAATGACCATCTATTTCTGCTTAAAATGCTTTCACTTTCAGCACCACTCAGTATGTTATTAACTGATTTGATAGAACAGGAATGAATATTGACATTTGCATCAAATATGCTACAATTCAGTATAAATGATTATAATCAATGACCTAAAAGGCCCAGAGCAATAAACATGAAAGAGTGACTATGTGCCAGCAGATGTGCAGTAAATCAGTGACATGTTTCATTTCCTTTAACATGATGCACAATGAAAATACAGAGCAATCAGTTTTATTTCTGCAGGTCAACAAAAACATATTTTGCAAATGTCCTCGTAGAGAGCTGAGGCTCCATAACAAACCTTGTTTCTGTGGTCAGCAGATCCTCCACCTCCAACATAAGCAAACATGGGGAGTTTTCTCTTTCCACTGATGCCTCCTCTATCTGTTCCCTAATTGATGTGGATGATCTTGATGTGCTGAGTAAGAAGATACGATCTGCCAAACTGCTGACTCAGCTTTCTGGCTACGTTTCATGAGACCAAGGACAACATGATACCTGGCTGGAAGGCTGAACATGTCAGCAATGGAGCCTCTAAAGGACATGTGAATGGATGGGTGATTGGAGGTGTCAGTAGGCTGTGTTAAAAATCTGAATAAGAGAGAAGTTTATCAGGCTTGGAAGCTTGAGCAGGTTGAGCAGCTAAGATTTCTGTTCTTATTAAAATTCCTGAAACCAAAGGAGTTTAGTTAAACAACTCACTGCTGGATTAACATCTGTGAAAGATGGCTTCATTAGTTTGAAGCAGCAGTCGTCCGCTCTGCTGTTTTCTGTCAGCGCTCAGCATGACTGACAGGCTGAAACAGAGAGGACCCCAAAAACTGACAGCGCCGAATGACTGCATCTTTTATGGAGACAGAGATGGAAATGAAAAGGCAGGAAATGGATGCAGAGCGTAGAGGAAGATGAACAGGCGTCTGTGACTCTGTGAATTATTCAGCAGCTCTGCTGGTGTAGTTGGCAGCAGGAGATTGTAAACATCAGCGCGAACGCTGATCCGCAGGCTGCGCTCACAGGATGACCCCCCCCCCACGCCTGTCAAATGCAGCTCCCCTGATGGCAAGCGCGTCAGGCAAAAATAATCCCCATTTCTGTGCCTTGCATCATGGAGAGAGGACATAGAATCAGAGTAACTGCTCCTTGGCTTTTGGACATTGCATCATGTCGAGTTAATCAAACCTCTTAAAGAGCTTCCCAATCATTGCTCACCACTTCTCTTCTTGTTTGCAGCACACGGATCTGTGTCAGTACATGGACAAACACCCGGGAGGGCTTCATCCAGACAATGTCAAGGTACTTCACATACGGAGACTACTTTGTGTTTGGAAAACTGCATCTATGAAAACTAAGAAGGTGAAGGGTGAGTGGAGTGAGAAGATGCTTGTGGATCCAGTCAGAAAGATTCATCTGCTGGTTTATTCTGTACTAAAGTATGGAGAAGAACAGTCCTTCAAACTAAAGGTCCTGCTTAGGCTGGTTCCCACTCAGAGACCCTCTGATGTCTTTTCTCCTTTTTCTTTTTCATACATCACTCTTCATCTTCTGTGCAACTACAGTACTAACGTGTGACTGGTGGAGCATTTTGTAGTGGTTGATGCTGAATTTGAAACAGAAAGCGTGATTCCAGCAGGATTCATTCATTTATTCCCTTCATTTTTACAGCATTGGTTCATATTGACCTCAGCCTTCGTCTCCTGTACATTCACTCTCAAGCAGATATTTCTGTGAGCAGAAACACTGAGTTACACTCGTGTAAAAACAGCACGGATCCATCCGCTAATCCTTTAGTGAGGCGGACTGCCCATCAGCAGGTGTGTATCAGAAAGGGATGCTACTTGTTCCCGGCTGCTTTTAGTGGTGTTTTTGGTCTTTCTTTGTTTGTGGTTTCCACACCGGCGAGTGTCGGTGGGGTTGTGGCCCGTTCGCCCCGGGGGAGGATGGCGTCTTCGCCGTCCCTGTCCCTGAGGCATGGGGTTCGCGTCCAGCCCGACCCCCAGGTGTCTGTGGAGACGGTCTTGCTGGCCGTGGGGGACTTGGTGGGTCATGAGAACCTGGCCTACGCGTCCCGAATGAATAAAGGGGTGATCGTGTTTTTAACTGAGGAGCGTTTCATCGCAGAGTTGATAGCGAGCGGCGTGACGGTCGGTGGGGAGTTCCTGCAGGTCTCCCCTCTGGCGGTGCCGTCTGTGCGGGTCATAATTTCGGGGGTTCCCCCGTTTATCCCCAACGAGGCGCTGAGCCGGGAGCTGCAGCGCTACGGGAAGTTAGCCAGCGGGTTCCGCACCCTCCGGCTCGGTTGTAAGAGCAATAAACTGAAGCACGTCCAATCATTCCGCAGACAGGTGTTCATGTTTCTGAGCTCCTTGGAGCAGAGCCTCGATGTTTCTTTTAGGGTTAAACACGGGGAAGGCCATTACAAGCTCTATGCTAGTACTGGGAGTTTGAAATGTTTCGAGTGTGGAGACACTGGGCATAAACGTAGCGCCTGCCCGCGCAGGACAGCTGCAGAGTGGCCCGGTGGCCTGAACCCGACCGCGGGAGAGGATGAGGGTGGTGGGGTCTGCGACCCGGCCACTGGGGAGGGGCAGAGCGGGGAGCACTGCCGTCTGGCCGCCGACACTGATCTTGGGGGGAGTGGCAGCTCTGCTGCTGATCTTGCTGTTATCCCAGAGTTAACACAAGCTGCTACAAAGGCTACTGGAGCTGGTCAGGCCGGCATTGGCCCGGATCAGGACCGTGTAGATGGGCAGGGCGGTGATATCGAAGGTCCAGAGGAAGAGCTGAATGTTTCTACGGTTGTTTATGGGGCTGGAGTTGAAGTAGCGGCTGAGCCTGTCTCTGCTCCTCCCTCGGACATGGAATGTGACACTGACTTGGACTGTGTCTCCTTGGCTGGTTCATAGGCTGCTGGAGAGGATCTATACACACTTGAGGAAATTAACGATTTCCTCGATGATTCTTATGGTAAAAAAGGGAAAGTGACTGATTATTTCTCAGATCCTGAGAAGTCTATACGGACTTCAGTGACCCTTCAGAAAATAGTTAACCTTGACGTGCTGGATGAAAAGAAACGGTTTAGATTAAAGAAACATGTAACAGCATTGCGTAAACAGCTTAAAGCAGCAAAGGGTTCTAGACGAATGAGACTCACCAAGTGAAGTGATGAATGTGTGTGGATGGAAGAGCACTTCACTGTTTCTGTCACTTATTATTTTTTTGATCATGCATAAGCTTGGTGTGGGTTCTTTAAATATTAATGGTGGGAGGGGTAGGGAAAAGAAAGTACTTGTTTCTAATATGTTTAATGATAAAGATTTAAATGTTTTTTTTCTACAAGAAACTCATAGTGACGTGTCTACTGAGATAGATTGGGCTTTGTGGTGGGAGGGGCAGTATGTTTTATCTCACGGCACCACTTTGTCTGCCGGGGTGGCGGTCCTGTTCTCACCTAAGCTGGACTTCAACATAATTTCTATCTACAATTGATGTAGTTGCCGGACGATTGCTAGTTGTTCGGGTGGAAATTGCTGGGGTTCTCTATTGTTTTATCAACCTATATGCACCCACTGTAGGTACAGGCAGGATTTCAATCTTCCTGAAGCTTCAGGAGTTTTTGACACAGTGTGACCCAGATGATACCATTGTGCTGGGTGGGGATTGGAACTGTACTTTGGACTTTAATTTGGATAGGTCAGGTGCAGAACCTCACCTTCGGTCTTCTTCTGTTTTGTCAAAACTCATTTCCGACCTCTCTCTCATTGATGTATGGAGGCTCCACAATCCCCAGACCAGACAGTACACTTGGGTTAGGGTATTAGACGGGATCGTGAGTGGGGCACGGCTGGATAGGTTTTATCTGACGGCCGGCTCTAGGAATAGGATTTCCCAATAGTCTATATTTCCCATTGGATTTAGCGATCATCATTTGATCACCTTTGATCTTATTGTTTGGTCCTGTAATAGGAGGGTATCTTATTGGCATTTTAATTCTAAACTTCTTTTGGGTAGGGCCTTTTGTGAGAATTTTGAATTTTTTTGGGAGCTTTGGAGGTGCAGAAAGGGGGATTTTGTTTCTGTCAGTCAGTGGTGGGAAGTGGGCAAAGCTCAGATACGGGTGTTCTGTCAACAATACTCCAGTCATGCTACAGTCACTGTTAGAAAGGCCATCTCCGCTTTGGAAAAAGACATTTCCCACCTTGAGATGGGTGGAGCATCCTCATCGGCTTTATGTGATCCAGCGTTGCAACAGAAGAGGACTGAACTGAGTTCCCTTTTACGGGAGAGAGCGAAGGGAGCGCTGGTTAGAGCTCGCTACACCACCATCAGAGACGTGGACGCTCCCACATCCTTTTTCTTTAGTTTGGAGAGATCAGTTTCTCAAAAGAAACAAATGGTTTGCCTTTACTTTCCTGATGGGACTTTCACCACAGACTCGGTTGCTATGAGAGATCATGCGGTGGATTTTTACAGGACTCTCTTCAAAAAGGAGGCGTGCGATCGTGACTGTGTGGTCCAGCTGCTGGAGGGGCTCCCACAGTTGAGTGAGGCTGACAGAGTCAGTCTGGATTCTCCAATCCTGCTGGATGAGCTAGCGGCGGCTGTGCGTCAGATGGCATCTGGGAAGTCTCCAGGGCTGGACGGGTTGCCATCAGACTTTTACAAGCATTTCTGGAGGTGCATCGGCCCAGATCTACTGGAGGTGGTGCAGGATTGTACGAGGACTGGCATGCTGCCTTCTTCATGTCGTCATGCGGTTCTTTCTCTCCTGCCAAAAAAAGGAGATTTGACTCTGCTTAAGAACTGGAGACCTCTTGCTCTGCTATGTACGGACTATAAGTTGATCTCAAAAGTTTTATCAAACAGGTTGAAGAAGTGTTTGGAACAAATCATTCATAGTGACCAATCCTATAGTGTCCCAGATCGCACCATTATGGATAACCTCTTTGTTGTGCGTGATTTGTTTGATATTTGTAAGTCCTATGATGTCAATGTTGGGCTGATCTCTCTGGATCAAGAAAAGGCCTTTGACCGAGTTGATCACTCTTATTTGCTTTCCGCTTTGAAAGCTTTTGGTTTTGGGGAAGGTTTCATTTCTCTTTTGAGTCTTTTGTATAGACAGGCTTTTTGTCTGGTTAAGGTGGGTGGGGGGTTAAGTCATTGAGAGTCACCTCAGCAGAAATTCAATATTCTGCATTGACTGTCTGAAACAAAGACATGCTGAATCTGGTGAAAGATGTTTTCTCAAGTTCAGAGATTCTTCTTTGCATGCAGCAGGATTCTGCTGCCTGCAGACCTCTAACCTCCATGGATTCAACCCCTAAACTCTTGTTCCTCCTGATCCACGCCTGTGCCCTGGCTAATAAAGGGCTGCAGGAGCTACTTGTGAGGAAAAGGCAGTGTACACTGGATGGGGCCACAGACAGACAGATGTGTGACCTCAATAATTTTGAATACAAAAGTTAAGTAATTGAAAGTGTGTGTTTGAACTGTGGGAGTATCTATCACATGTATGGAGAAAGGCTAACTACAGCAGATGAAACAGATGCTGAATTTGCTGCCCTCAGTGAAGAAGATGCAGGCATTGCTTTGCTGTTCAGATAGACTAAGTGTACTCCATCACACATGAATGAATGCAAAAAGGAAAAATTCTGTCTCAAATGATATCAGAAATGTTGACTGTGTCAAAAATGTTATGGGAATTATCCATCTTAATGTTGTCTTCTTTTTTTAATCTTTTCAGCTCTTCCTGTTCCAGCTGCTGAGAGGCTTGTCCTATATCCACCAGAGGTACATCCTACACCGTGACCTGAAACCACAAAACCTGCTCATCAGCGACACTGGAGAGCTCAAACTGGCAGACTTTGGTGAGCAGGTGGCAAACTGCTGCTCTGTCTTGTTTTTGTTGTTTTGTTTTGCTCATTAAGCAGATGTAAGAACGTGCAAACGCCACTCAGAAAGGTCCCACATTGATGATGCTGTTTCAGGTCCCCCAGCCAGGACTTGAACCGGAGGCCTTCCTGCTGTGAGGCATAAGTGCTAACCACTGTACCACCTTGCAGCCATCCGTTCAAACATAAGGTTGGAAGTGAACAAAAAAGGCCAAAAAGTTCAATTTTGGTCTAATCAGACCAGAGAATCTTATTTCTCATTGACTGGGAGTCCTTCATGTGTTTTTTTCCCCCAAACTCTGTGTTGGCTTTCATATGTCTTGCACTGAGGAGAGGTTTATGTTGGGCCACTCTGCCAAAAACCTCAGACTGATTGAGAGCTGCAGTCACAGATGACTTAGTTGAACTTTCTTCTATCTTCCTACTGCATAATGATTTTTGGGTTCTTCTTTGTCATTCTCACCAAGGCTCTTCTCCTATGATTACTCAGTTTAGCTGGACAGCCCAGTTTTGGAAAAGTTCTGTTCATCTCAAACTTATTCCATTTAAAGGTTTTGGAGGCCAATGTTCTCCTAGGAACCTTGAGTCCTGCAGGACTTTTTTTGGAACTGTAGCCAAATCTGTGTCTTACCACAATTCAGTCTCTCTGCTCTTCAGGCAGTTCCTTCAACCTCATGATTCTCAGTGGTCTGACATGAACTGTGAGCTGGATTTTATCCTATAGAAAAGTGTGTGGCACACCTCTGCAAGCAGGACCAAGTTTTTGTGCTGACACTTGAACCTAAGAGTTCACAGAAACCAACTCAACAACGTTCTGGTGTCAAATATACTCTGACACAATCCACCTGTGCGCTGTGAGAAGGCCCATCAACTTTAAATATAGTACCAGAAAGTTTTTTTTCAGTTATAGTACTGCACAGGTCTGGAATCTCCAGTAAATGATCTGAGAAAAAACAAACATCTAAATGTGAAAGAACTAGGAAGGTGGATGTTTTTGAAATAAAGATAAAAACTGAAAAATTGAACTTCATGCTAATTTTCATGCTTCAATCTGGGTTGTGTCACAAAATGTGTGTGTTTGTCTATATTCAGTGGGTACAGAAAGTATTCAGACCCCCTTAAATGTTTCACTCTTTGTTATATTGCAGCCATTTGCTAAAATCACTTCAGTTCATTTTTTTCTCATTAATGTACACACAGCACCCCATATTGACAAAAAAAAAAAAACACAGAATTTTTGACATTTTTGCAGATTTATTCAAAAAGAAAAAGTGAAATATCCCATGCTCCTAAGTATTCAGACCTTTTGCTCAGTATTTAGCAGCAGCACCTTTTGATCTAAT